>JBBJLS010070925.1:0-11497 GCA_037577275.1 Bryconaethiops microstoma | reverse complement strand
TCTCAATCAAGAAATCACTTAAATAAGACCTGCCTGACAAAGTGAAGTAGACCAAGAGATCCTCAAGAGCTAGACATTATGCCGAGATCCAAAGAAATTCAGGAACAAATTCAATTTGTTTGATGATCTGACACATTTAAGTGTGACAAACATGAAAAAATGAGAAATCAGGACAAACACTTTTTCACACCACTGTATATTAGTAAACTGTTAGAGGAGTGACAATACATTTTACACACCTCACTGAAGAAGAGAACTCCAGACGTTTCCACAAAAGTTAATGAAGGTTGAGGGCCTTCGATTCTCCACTCCACTGTGACATTTCCTATTGCAGGAAGGGTTCTTTCCACCAGCAATGGCAGCTTCTCACCTGCCAAATACAGCAGAATAATGATCTAAAGCTGTTTCCCATCACTATTAATTATCTATGGAATACACAGATCTTTGGACTGATGTATCCAGCTCTGTGGAATATGGAAATCTGAAACATCTGGCACTGGTGTAAAACTGAAATCATAAAACAAGTCACGCTTCTTAATCCATAGAAGTTACCTTTATTACCAGCAGTAAAAAAAAGCACTTAAAGGTTTAAACTACCTTCCGTGAGGGCTGCTCAGTACTAAATTACATAATGATTAAGGAATTTGTGAAGAAGACTATCGAAGTGCTCTGTCATGCATGTATTACGACTCCTGCCCTTCGTCCAGTGTGCCAGCTGTTACAGCATGCCTCGTCTCATCATGACAGTGCGTCACTGGTTACTACGGAGTGCTTAACTGAAACCTGATCTTTCAATTACACGGGTGGGTTTCAAATGCCTATACACACATACCTACAGGAGAATTAACATTAATAATTAACCCCTCTTTAGAATCCCCAGAATGTCATCAAGTGGGTGACTGTATGCAGCTCTTGTAGGGGAAGACAAAAAAACAGAAGAAGGAGCAAATGGATGACAGCTTGTGGCCTAGTGGTTAGAGCATTGCCCCTGACATCAGAAGGTTGTGGGTTCAAATCCCAACTGCTAGTGTCGCCATTGAGGTTCTCTACATTAGAAGCCTTCGAGACACAACCCAAACTGGCTTACAGACATGGATAGTTCTACAGCTTTATTTGGTTAAGAGCTGAACATGAGTGACTGAAAAGTTCTCCTGGTGTTTTACACATCTGCACCACTTCAATAGTGTTTATTATTCGTGTATTTTTGTAGAACTGCAGAGAACAGCATTCACTCTTCTCTGATCAACTGTTGGTTCCTCTCGCAAAAATGCTTAGCACACTTAACAAACAAGGCCAAAGATCCACTTTCACCCTTTAAAAATGTAACGCAAGCCCCTCCTAAGCCATGGTTTCACTGTGGGCCACATTTACCCACTCCTCAAACTCCTGAGCTATTCCGAACGCAGCTAACATTACTAAAGAGAGAAAACAGAGGGAGTGTGTGTGCGCGTGTATGTGTTTGCATGTGTGTGTGTGCATGTGTGTGATTGATACAAACAAAGAGAAAGGAGAGAGAGAGAGAGAGAGAGAGAGAGAGAGAGAGAGAGAGAGAAAAAAAAAAAGAGAGAGAGAGAGAGAGAATATGTGAGGGTGCGCATTATAATACAACTCCCCTCCACCCCCCCCCGCCAACGAAAGAGCCCTGTTGAGCTTAGGTCAGGTAGCAGGCCTCAGATGTGCAGGGTGTGACACACTCTCACTTTCTGAAATTACCATTTTATGGTGCTGTGAATGTTACTTTCGTATTTTAATGTAAGTACTCCTTTTTCTCAGTTTAACTCTGTTTTGCTGAAAAGTGCAGCAGGTCTTCCAGGTCAGATTGTCAGTACATACTGGTGGCCTGGTGGTTAGGCAGTTGCCCCTGCAATTGGAACGTCATGGGTTCAAATCCCAGGACTGCAAGTGGCACCACTGAGATACTCTTGAGCAAAGTACCGTCTCCACACACTGCTCCTCAGGCGCCAATGTCGGCTGCCCACTGCTTCACTTGGTGAGTGGGTTAAATAAAGAGGTCTTAAGTGACTTCCTCTGGGATTGATACAATATATAAAATAAAAATACTTGATAAGCAAGTTCAAAGCTAAGGGAACACTGTTCTTTACAAAGATGACAGGCAGGAATAGGACTAGGGTACTCACCTTCTCTAACGATGGCCGATCTCGAGGATGGGTTGAAGCCCACCAGGCCTGCTGCATGGTCATTGGCGAGGATGAGGATGGTGACAGTATCTGAGCTTGGCAGAATACGGCTGCCACCCTCAGTCCTCACTAAACCAATCTGTAAGGTCTCGTTATCCTCTGGTTCAGTATCATCTGTGATGAAGAACTCAATGGTCTTCCTTACATCACCTTCGAGTGTAAGAAACACAAGATCAAAACAAAACACACTATAGACCAAAAGTATGGAAGCAAAGATTTACAAATATTGAGGACTTTGCCAACAACCATTATAGAATATTTACTGACATCTACATAGCTTAAGAGGTTTTTCAAAACATTTCATTTAGGGTGATACGCTCTTCCTATAACACGTGGAAAATTAAGATTGGCCCAATTTAACAGTCATTTAACACTTCATTCAGTAGAACTGACTGTGTAAATCTCTGACCTCATTACATTAGAATGAAATTAGAATGCCGTTAGTTGCATAACACACTAAGTAATAAGTAATTACCTATTAACAGCCTTATAAAACAAACACAATCACTTTAAGTTAATTTAGATCTGTGACATGCATGCACATTTAGATACTGATCTTCAAACCTTACCTTCTGCAAAGATCAGCATCTCCCCTGTGCCATTAAAATCCACATTAGGTTTTGCACTGCCACCGACGTACATCCACTCCACCATAACCTGGCCTAGACTTCCTCCAGTCCTTTCAATAACCAGCGGCACTCTGGTGTGGGGCTCTTCTCTTACTTCCAAAAACAACCCTTTCTTGGTAGCATTAGGGCTAATACTATAGAGTACAAACACTCCGAACGCATCACCATTCATCCCTATTGTCACCCTGGCTGTGTCAGGCTGGCCAATGCTGGGCAAATGTTTCGCGGCCACAGTCATATTAACCAGGCCAACCCTCAAGATTTGTATCATGAAACTCTCATCCACCTCCGGTAAAGAATCTGTCAAAATTGGCACAGTGAGGTTGGCAGTACTTGACCCATCCAGCATGGTAGCTCTCTGCGCTGTCATTGTAACATAATCACTGCCGGAGACTGCCTGCGAGCTGAAGAGAGACGCTGCGGCCGTGGTGTTTTTGATATATGTGAATGTTTGGGTGATAGGAGAAAGCTGGTTTGCCCCAGACGTTACCCAGAAGCATGTCGCAGTGGAAGCGTTAGTGAAAGAAAAGGCTTGGCAGGCTTTTTCTTGAAGGCAGAAGGCTGCACAGAAGTTCAGGGGGTCCCTGGCCGATGTGATGTTGATGGGCCTTCGGATGGCACTGGTGGGTGCCCCAGCCAAGGGCAAGTTGTAGTAGATACGGAAGTTATGGCCATCCCTCTGGGCATTACTCACCACGTCAAACTCAAATGTGCTGTATAGGATCTCTAGGAGACCAAAATTACCTCCGCTAGAAAAAAAAAGGCATTTTTACTGGGTTAAATATTTTATATTTAGATACAATAACATCTGTTAGTATTTTGCAATTTATATGAGATATCACAAATTAGGAAAGATCTGATTGCAAACCTCCTCCGAACAGTAATGTTGGCTGTGTACACTCCTTCCAAAGGCTCCTGCACTCGATATACTGCTTGGTCAAAGTACACTGTTCCATACGGATTGTCATTGGCAGGGACAATGATATTCACCACATTTTCTGCACCAATGCTTCCACCATTTGTGGCACTAGTGAGCTCTACCTTGATGATCTAAAACAAACATATCACCATGACTATAAGTCGCAAATACCCGCAAAGGCTTTGTTAAAATACAAATTTATTAAATGATTGGTTCTGCAAAAATATACAAAATTCCCCACCTAGGCCAAATGTAGACAAGAAGTTTGATAAGGTTGGAGTCTAAATGCTGCTTATTTACTATAAAATTGGAGCTATTACACTTATGTTGCTAACAAACACAAAATGTCAATAGTCATCCAAATATTTTCTGTAAATACCTCACTAAAGATTGCTAAAATGAACTTTATCTCTTCATTATGGTGGCGCAGAGTTGTTGATGTGGTTTAGGACGCAGCATGACTTACTGTGAGTTATAAACGGCACTAATACTCCTGAGGAGGCTTATTGAAAAAAGAACTTGCCTTAAATTACTGTTTACCTGTTGAACTTATGTTCACAGCATGTCACACATGTCCTAAACCACATCAACAAGTCTACACCACCTTTATGGATCACTGGATGCAGTCCTAAAGAGATCAAAGAAGTTTTAGGGATGTACTTACGGAAATATTAGCTTCTTAGCTGCAGTTCAAAACTAAAGATTTGGGCTTCAAACATGTTTTGGATAAACCACTATATAGTATAAGTGGAAAATTGTGTGAATTTCAATTTAGGCTTAACAATTTTTAATACATTGGATATTTTGAGCACTTAGTACAAGATAATCAAAGTGTTTTCCTTTCTATTTTGAAGCAGTTTTAGTATAAATTATGATTGTACATTTTTTACAAACTACTGTTAAACGCACATATTGAAAATCTTTTCACACAAAGGTGGTTTACACAGCAGAATCTTCTGAATGCTGATCTGTGTTGACATTACACTGAGACAATAAAATATGAGTTGTGTGGAATGTGAATTTATGTCATTTTTACTAAGTACAATGGAAAACCTAGTTCACCTATAACCTATTTAATGTTACTATATGGCAAATTGACAAAAAACAATGTCCATTTGTACAGTATGTTACAGTAAGTCATAAAATAAGTGTAGCATTATTTATAGCTCGATTCAGTTTCAAGTAGGGCCTGACTACTGAGAAAATGTTGTGGCCAACTGTGATTTTCAGATAACATTCACATATCCAATTATATCAGTCAACATAATATTCATATTTTTATAGCAGTTTTTATTAAACAGGGCTTTTATATTTAGTGACATTTACAAATAATTGTCATTTCTCCATAGTCAGATTTCTCAAACTCAGCAGAAACTCATTCTCAGTCTTAGTCTTAAGTAGTAGAAGTATAGTGGAGCAACACAGAATTTGTTTCTACTTACCAACCTGTGCAGTTAAGACAAAAACCATATACAAGTTTATGAAATAATGTTAGGTGTCACCAAACTATTGACAGGGAATAACTGAATGTAGCATAACTGAGAGAAATAATGCTCACCTCTTCAATTTCTGGCACATCATCAGCCAAAACGTCTACTTTTAACGTCTTCATGGTTTCACCGGGTACGAAGCTAACCTCCCCAGACAGGGGCCGAAGGTCACCAGTTGCAGGACTTCCATTGATGGTAGCCCGCCACTGCACAGCCACATAACCCATTGTCCCAGCATTCCTCACAATAGGCAAGGAGACTTCAAATGCATTCACTCCTGGCTCTTCTATAGTGATGGGTTCAACCTGGAAGACTGGGCAACACAAACAAGACATAGACATCAGGTTTGAAACAGAAGATCCATTTCCACGAGAAACTGTGTAGTGTGATTGCATGGTCACTATAAAACCAGTGTTTGGAGACACACAAACAAAAAGGTTTCTGTTAAAACTTTGCAGCATGGATTCAAACCGGCACTCTTCTGATTCTCTTCATTCCGTTTCTAGTGCTTTACTGCTGTACTACTGTGGGGGTGTTAACTGGCTGCCTCTTATGGGTCAGGATGGCTGAAAACGTAGCGACATTCACAGGCTGATTATTTTCAATTAAACCACATCAAACAGTGACACCCATCTTTTCTATAAGTGATTCAAGTTTTAGTGTCCTGAAGTCTGTTTATGAGTCAACTGTGTGTTTTGCTCCGCATTTGTTTTTCCCGGTTTTATCCCTTTCCGGCCATCTTAGCTGTGATGTCACAGACTTTCTCTACGACATCCACTTTTAAGGCGACTCGACCATCCATTCTGACTCGACCACAAAAACCTGCACTGACTATGAAAACATATTTTGCTGTTGGAACCATGCCAATATTTTAAAACGTTTAGGAGAAGAGCGGCCAAATTCCAGCTATAAAAAGATGAATAATAAAAATAATAAAAATTTAATAATTTGTGTGATTGCTGAAGCAATCACATTAATTAGACCAACTGATGTCAACATGTTTATGGATAATGATTCAACTGACCGAAGGATCCATAAGGGTCATCAGAAGGCAGGATAGTGATGACTGCCTGGGTGAGTTCTCCCAGAAATGCTCCTCCTGTGGTCTGATTGAGTAGTTCGATGCGAAAGGTCTCCTCCAGTTCAGGCACCACATCATTGATGATGAGAATGGGGACCGGCTTACTGCTCTCTCCCTCCAGAAGAACCACATCAGAGGAGGCCACACTGTAGTCCTCACCTGCACACACAGTCACAGGCTAACACTGAGGATATTCTTTAGATGAAGTGATGAATCGCTGATAAAAGTGATTAATTCGAGCAGGCCCCTAATATTTTCCCATGGAGAAGCCTTGGGGGATTTTTAAGCAGTATTTGTTAACCACATTAGTCTTGTAGATCCAGTGCTAAATTAAAGAAGTAAAATGCAGAAACATGTCTTGGCTGATCCACTACATTTCGTGCAAATTGAAAATTGGGTAAACGTTATTTTTAATCGAATCATCACTTTGAAGTAATGGGTAGAAAACAAATATGCAAAGTTTGCCCCTTATACTTAATATAATCAGCCAATCGCATTACTTATTTTCTATTGCACAAATAAAACACCTTAAAGCTTGAAAGTCTGTACTTTTATAAATAACAGTAAGTCATAAAATATATCTAACATTATTAACAGCTCAATACAGTTTCAGGTAGGGCCTGATAGCTGAGAAAATGTGACCCACACTGATTTTTAGACAACATTTAGATAACCAATGATAGCACTCAACATCATTTTCAGATTTGGTATAAATATGTTTAGACTAGTTTTCACTAAACAGGGCTTCACTATGCACTTGCTTACATTTACAATATAATCATCATTTCTCCAAAGCCAAATATCTCAAGCTCTAAAAACAACAGAAACTTATTCTCAGTCTTACTCAGTCTTAATTCGTAGAAGTATTGCACCACGGAGGGTGGAGCTAGACAGAATTTGTTTCTACTTACCAACCCGTGCAGTTAGGGGTACAGCGCGGAACTTGACGGACACATCGGCAAAAATCCCTCCGGTGCGTGTTACGTTGATGATGGGTCCCACATAGTACTCAGGCACACTCACTGCAGGGGACGAGAGCTGAAGCACCCCAAAGGCATCGTCACTGGCCTCTATGATGACCTGAGCCACTGAGATATTCCTCAGGCCGAGGCGAGGTGACAGAGCGACTGCAAGAATCAACACATCATGAAACGCTCTTGATTATCTGTGTGTTGTATAATAGTTAACTGTTTCAAAACATAAAACATTCTGCGTTCTCCTTAGATAAATGGAAGGGATCCTGAGGGATTTTCCTATCCATATGTGGACTACAATGAGTGGGAACGCTTCATTTTGAAGCTTTACCAGTGTGTACACGCTTCTTCAAACTCTTTTGTCTCAAGGAAATTAGCAACATTTGGCTTTCTATGATAGTAGACACCTTTTAAAACACAATGTATCAAAACCTGTAAATGGATCTTACTTGGTCTTGCCTGCACGCCCTCCACCAGTGTGACACTGCTGAGCTCCACAAACACGGACTCCGCCCGCTCGGGGTCCCTATCGTCCATAATCCTGACAGTAATGTTTGTTTCGCTCTGGTTAGCCGAGAATGTTACTGAATCCAAAATGGGTACAAAGTCTTTTCCGGCACTAGCCCTGCCCACGCCTGGTGTGCTGTAGGGCTCTGGATCCGTATCCCTCAACGTCCTGTATGTCACCCGCACCCTTCCCATCAACCCGTTCCTCCTCTGTATCGTCAAGGTGACGAGAGTATCTGCTTCTGCCACGCGAACTGGCCTGCTGCTCTCTGCGAAGATAAACTGCCCATACGGGTCGTCACTGGCCAGCACAGTCACAGTAGCAACCGTCTGGTTCCCGAGTCGTCCGTGGGAAACGTTAGACAAAAGGACTCTGAAGCTCTTGTCCAGTTCAGGAACACTGTCCTGGGAGATTAGAAGGTAAATGCTCCCAACGGTCTGTCCCACGCCGAATGTCAAGTTGCCAGACCTGTAGATAAGCTCTCCTTCTGCGTCTGCATCTGCCTCCCAGTACACAGTCACATTAGACAAAGCTCCAAAGGTACGAAAAACCTGTGAAGGAAAGCAAGCAGGTCTGTCATCAGTATTGCAGGACATTAATAAAGGGTTTTTTTTTATCTGCCGCATATATACGTTTATTCATGGAACTGCCAATTGGTTTGTATTATGAGTTTTAATTCAATGGCCTTTTTATACATGAGGTAAAATGATAATTTGTGGTCATTTATAGCCCTGACACGGATGCGTTATACAGCAATTAAGCATGTATAGTTTGCTGCATTGTTGGGTGAATACTATAGAGGGACCTGACCTGTAAGACCACAGTACTCCGCCCTTCTTCAGGCTCTGTCCCATTCAATGTTAGAGAGTCAGCACTGAACTGGAAGACCCCATGAGCCTCATCGGATGCAGCAATGGTCACATTAATGCGTGATGCAATTCCCAAGTTAGCTTTGAAGAACAAAAAAAGCAATTAATTAATTTCATTCAGGTGATGCACGTCTGTCTCCCTATATTCAACTATAAGTAAAAAATGACTGGAGTAGAAATAAAGTTGAAGTATCAGTGCCGAAATGTTCTTCGGTTGGGTTTAAATGCAGGAAAATGTATCACAAGACTTTCATCACTCCAAATGAACAGAAAAATGAAATTATACACATGATGAATGTGACTTTTATAAGGATGACGCTAAATTTCTACAAAATCCAGCCTCAGAGTTCCATCTTAAATAGCATGGGTCAAAGCATTTCGGAAAATATGGCAAACCACTGTGACGAAAAAATTCTGACTGAAGCAACCATGGCTAATGTTGTTGGGTTTGCACAAGCTAAGAACTGAGCCAACCTCAACAAAAATGCAAACAGAGCACTCTATATGTGTTTTAAAATGAGGCCCTATGGGAAAAGTGAACCTCCTGACATTTTCAATACACAACTTACCACGGCTGCCATCCTCTCAATATAATGGCTATTTGCTTTTCCCACATGTCTCCTCTGAGTGTTCGTTGGCTTCTGTGCAGTGTAAATAGTGCGGCAGACACTAGTCTTCGAGTTGCAGGAGGCCACTAAACAAGGATGTTTTATTTGGGCATTGAGGTGGACAAGGGCTCCAAACTTTTACAGCTTTTAATCTGGAGCCTACCAGCGAGAAACTTTGATTTAGGAGCCAGTCAACATCAGCCAGAAAAGCAACCAAAAGAAAACAAGAGTGCGCTAAGCAGTGAATTTACATGAGCTCTAACTGGGTTTTTGTCAAAACACCCAAGCCAACAGCTACTGAGTGTGTCTTTCTGGTGGACTAGATGCATGAATGATAGGCACTCTGGAAATGAGTGGCTATAAAAGCAAAGACACAGTTGCTTTCAACAGACCTACAAGTTTCCACGACCTGAGTGCAGACTAAACAAGATTGCGCTCAATGCACTCAAAAGAAAAACCGGGCTCATTTCTCAGCTTTCTCACTGAATCATCAACCATCAAACGTAAAGTTTGGGGACACCTTGTCTTCTTTGAAAAGTTCATTTCTCGGTTATCTTTCAGTAACGTCAGAAACGCAATTTTGGCCCTTTTCGTTTCCAAACTATTGTTAAAAGCACATATTGAAAGTCTTTTGGCTCAAATGTGGTTTGGGCGCTGACATCACAACAATAGTCTTCAATATTTTACAACAAAATAGCAAAAAAAAATCCATTTAAAAAAATTATAAATACCAGGTGTCCGCAAACTTTGACGGCAGAGCATTTATACTGGAAAGCGCTTTGTGATATAAAGTAAGAAATTCCATTTCAGAAAAAATTATGATCGTACCATCCTCTTCCTTTCCTTAATCAATGCAATGTCAGTCAGTGTGGGTGTCTCTTAGCAGAACTGGCTGTAAGTCTTCTCTAAACATGTTAAGCTGTCCACATAACTTGCCTCAAGATTAATGTTTCTTAAATGAAGCACATGCTACACTATATGGACAAAGGTATTTGGTCCCCTGATCATAACACCAACAGGGACTTTAAAGACATTGCATTCAAATTCATAGACTTTAACTTGGAGTTGGTGTCCAATTTGCAGCCATAACAGTTTCAATTCTTCTTGGACGGCTTTCCACAAGATCTTG
Organism: Bryconaethiops microstoma; assembly: GCA_037577275.1. Lineage (NCBI taxonomy): Eukaryota > Metazoa > Chordata > Actinopteri > Characiformes > Alestidae > Bryconaethiops > Bryconaethiops microstoma. The sequence goes on along the minus strand of JBBJLS010070925.1, from coordinate 1,092 downwards.
GAGTTTCTGTGGGAATTTGTGCCCATTCATTCTGTAGAGCATTTATGAGGTCAGACACCGATGTTGGACATGACGACCTGGATTTGATCGATGCACCTGAAACAATTAAGAGGTGTGTCCCAATACTTTTGTCCATATAGAGTAGCTCTCACAATTCCAGTGCTGGTTGCTTTGTATAATGTTGAGGCCTAGCTAGCAGGTCGAATCAGACATGATTAAATTTGGGGGAGAAAGGTAAAAAAAAAAACAGAACCATAATTTAGAACTTTCATTCTAAATGGCAGCATTTTTCTGAAATGGAACAAGGTGGATTTTGGGGGAAGATGAGACAGGATCCGTGAGCTTACCGTGGCGATAGTGAAAGGGTGGAAGGAGGAAGTCAGTGTCACTCTCTCCACTCCCACTGCCCTCGCCCCCAAAGAACAGATCCACTTAGGCACCACACAGCAAACACACAGGACAGAGGCACACAGAATCCACACAGTATATAAAAGGGATCATACAAAGGTCCATTTTCCAAGATCATGTCAAGATCACATGATCGGAAATACAGTTAACCATACAGGGCATGCAAAAGTGAGGCAGGGCAGCATATGAAGAATTTTGAAGGGTAACAAAAGTCCATTCACTGCAATGGAAAAGAGGCACTAACGTTTCAAAGTGGAAGGTAAATGACAGGAAGTCTACTGATAGGAAAACGGGTCTATTAGCTAATCAGGTCATTATCTATGATTTATCTATGGATTTTCACGGTGAAATAAAACAAGAGGTGAATGAATAAAGTCTGAAGTCTCTCACCTCCCCCCTCAGGGTTGTAGAGCTCCACTCTAAACACTTTGTCCAGCTCAGGGACTGAGTTGTCTATAATAGTCACATTTATGTATTTGAGCCTCTCGCCTGGCAGAAAATCCAGCAATCCCTCTGCATCCTGTCCGATAGAGAGGAAACGCACGCACACACACACACACACACACACACACACACACACACACACACACACATTATATATATATAAAATCATCCTTGTCTGATTTTGTTGGATTTATTTCTTTCTGAACAACTTTAAAAGACAAGCAATTCTTATACATATAT
>JBBJLS010070924.1:0-11498 GCA_037577275.1 Bryconaethiops microstoma | reverse complement strand
TGGTTCAGGACTTCAGTTAGATGCTCTTTGTTCTGCTTGAATGATTCATACGTAGGTCACTGTGTGTCTTAACCAACCGAAACATTCCTCTGAAACTGGTCCGGTTCAGGGACTGGACTGGAAATGAGAGCCTGGAGAAATGTTCCTCAAGACCACACTAAAAATACAAAAAAGTCTGGATCTTTGGAAGCAAAATATTAAGAAATGAGGGGGGCTCAAGACTTTTGCATGGTACTGTGTATATACATTAAGTATTAAGTATTTAAAATCAATATTATGTATAAACCTCATGTGAACACATGTGTAGGTTTACTACTGGATTTGAATAATAAATTAAATGGTTATATCTGTACTCCAAACTACTTACAATATCTCTGTTTACACATCATGATCAATGGGAAAAAAAATTAATTACATTTGAGTAGCGACCCTGAAATTGTTGAGGACATTTTTGTTGTTTAAATTTTGTTGTTTATTTCCAACTTTCTGTTTTAAATTACCACTGTGCTGGACTGTAAAATGATATTTATATGATCAACATAAACCAGATTTGAAACATGTTCTGTAAACCTATGCTAGCAGTTACAGAAGTGACACTAATTAGTAAAATATATGATTTCGTTTATTTATTGAATATTAGCATATTAAGCAGTGGGGCCCTCTGCTTAAACACACAGCTGCTCTCAAGCACACACACATACAAACACACCAAATGTAATAATATTCCCAGTTAATATGGCTCTGTTCCCTCAAGGTCTCATGCTTCACGCACTGTTTGCCTGTAGAAGATTTGTAATGTGCTGGAAGGCTGTGTGCTAAATTAGGGCAATTAACTTTTCAATTTTTGAGCCATTCTCAAACAGATGCCCAAAGTCAACTTATTTGAATCAAGAGGAATGATTTAATCTATTCTCCAGATTACCTGGAGGTGGAGATCATTGAGACGTTAGGAACGTCTGAAAGGCCTGAAACTGGAAAGCAGCTGTACGTATTTATGCGTGATCACAATCCCTCAAACACTCAGTCTAAAACGAGTCCAAGTTCAGGGGAAGGTAAAACTTTCAGTTCTGCTGAAAATCAGGTTGGGTGAATTTTATTTTGATAAAACTCTATTTTATAGTACCACCGCTGTGTCTGTGTTCAATGTTTTTCCCCACTTTTGACATGTTCCTTACCACCCAAGACTTCCTAGGACCAGGATACCACATGAAACCACTAATGCTGGAAGAGTGAAGGCTAGCACACGCTACTTCAGAGTCACGTGAAGTTCCACCAATTCTTTTCAATTTGGCACCAGTGAAACGTCATTGGACAACACAACACACTTGGAGGAAACGCAAATTCTTTCGCATCAACAAAGAAATACACTGTGCTGGCTGGCATTACGCTAGTGATGGGGGTAGAGGGAGGACCACCCAGAGAGAGAGAAGCCAACTGTGGGCATCACCAAAGACCAAGCTCCCAATTATAGGAGTGACACAGTTGTGCCACTCTTGTCTCATTCTTGTAGAATTAAGGTGAAGTAGACTTGTGGATGTGACGTAGGACACAGTATGACTTAGAGTGAACTGTAAAACCAAACAAAACATACATTTTCCTTCAAAGTCCATATATACTACCAGTCAAAAGTTTATGTACACCACAGGTTTTTGCCACTTATTTTTTTCATACATTTTTATTCTAGTTAAACTCTAGAAAGTTGTCGGGTGAACAACTATAAATGAAAACATGTCAAATAAAACGTGTTTCCTTTATACGATGAAAGAATCTGTAATGTCTAACACTAGTCTGGTGATCCACATTCATTAGAATTATATTGAGTGGCTTTTTATAGTAGTGATGAAGTGTAGTGAACATCCTGTAGACTTATTTGTTAGCAAAGAATACTGAGGGAATTTTAATAAATACTAAGTGAGTAGCTTTCCTAACTGTAGGAAATTTGTGTGTGCAAAAAAATACAAATTTAACCTTTAGAATAAGGCAACGGCTTTCTGAAGTGATAAAAGCCAGTACAATCACGAATTTCCACCTGTTCGACTTAGTTATAAGGAGTGTTTTGGCCCAGTCTGTATTTTAAATGAGATACATTATAAGGTAGCCAATCATAACTCAGAGTCCATTTACATACTTCAGTTTTAAGGGCTCTGTAACAAAAACAGCCCTTTTCATTATAAAGGGCAAAGACAGGTAGAAAGAAAGTCAGGGGCTCACAAAGATTGGGACTGGGTACCACTGGGTTAAAGGTCTAGACGAGTCTACAGACACATACTACAGCACTGCAGCTGCAATTTTGCTGTTTGGTTCTGTTATTTTTGTTGCTCAGCCATGACATATTCATATTCAAGCTAATCCATTATGTATTTTAAGAGCATATTAGTGCAAGCCCTGGCAACACAGTTTATATAATCAGATAATGAAGATTTGACATCAGAGTGGTTGTAATACTTGAAATACATTAAAATGGACGAAACATCTGTCTGGACACAAGCACACAGGAAGTCTGAAAAGACAATTTAGTATCATTATAAAATCCTTTCCCCCGGTCCCAAATGGAGGTTGTAATTGAGACTGCAGCATACTGTGATTAAATTGATGGTGGAAAACACTTTAAAAGCTCTTGCAAATCTTTGCCAGCCCTCTTTATTCTTCTCTTTGCTTTCACACTGTCAGGAAACAGCCAAAATCAACATGCCGCCAGAAAGAAAATCCTGTAATTTCCTTAATCAAGCCCTGGCTTTACATAGGAAATGTGTTTAAATGGGATATTTGTTGTAGTGTATGTCCTTAAAAGAAAAGTTGATGAAAAAAAACTATTTTCAACTTAGATCAGATATAGTTGATCAGCTAAGACCGGTTTGAAGTTTAAATTGTACTTTTTTAGTTTAAATCTGGAGCTATAAGGCTAAGATTGGTAACAAACCAGTCTGTTAACCATATCCACCAGTCTGTTAACCATATCCACCAGTTTCTAACAACATCAACCAGTCTGTTAACCATATCCACCAGTTTCTAACAACATCAACCAGTCTGTTAACCATATCCACCAGTCTGGTAACCATATCCACCAGTTTCTAACAACATCAACCAGTCTGTTAACCATATCCACCAGTTTCTAACAACATCCACCAGTCTGTTAATCACATCCACCAATTTCTAACAACATCCACCAGTCTGTTAACCATATCCACCAATTTCTAACAACATCCACCAGTCTGTTAACCATATCCACCCATTTCTAACAACATCCAACAGTCTGCAGACCATATCCACCAGTTTCTAACAACATCCACCAGTCTGCAGACCATATCCACCAGTTTCTAACAACATCCACCAGTCTGCTAACCATATCCACCCATTTCTAACAACATCCAACAGTATGCTAACCACATTTCTCAGTTTCTAACAACATCCAAGAGTCTGTTGACAACATCAACCAGTCTTCTAATTGCATTCGCCAGTTTCCAACAACATCCACTGGTTTCTAACAGCATCCATCTGGTGGGTAAAACACTTACCTGTGAACCTGATGACCACAAAGTTACAGGTTCAAACCCACCCCCTTTCTACCATTGTGTCCTTGAGGAAGACACTTAACCCTCAGTGTTTCCAGGGGGACTGTCCCAGTAACTAATGATTATAAATTCCTCTGAAACCAGTCTGCCAACAACTTTCACCAGTCTGTTAGCCACATTTATCAGTCTGCACCACCTTAATTACATTACATTCATTTGGCAGACACTTTTATCCCAAACAACTTACAATTTGAGAAAACACTCATGTTTCAGGACAATGTGAGAACAAGTGGAGAGTTCTAAGTGCTAAATCTTTATATAAGAGTAGTGCAACCTGGTGGCCTAGTGGTTAGGGCATTCGCCCTGCAATCAGAAAGTCATGGGCTCAAATCCAAACACTGCTAAACTGAGCTACTCCTGAGTAAGGTACCGTCCCCACACACTGCTCCCTGGGTGCCGTGTTCCTGGCTACCCACTGCTTCATCTGGTGAATGGATTAAATACAGAGGAAGAATATTGTTCTGTTCACACTGTGTGCTGTGGTGTGTTCACGTATGAGAGAATGCTCACTTTATGAAGTTAGGAGAGGAGATGCTCTCTGAACAGACAAGTCTTATATAGACATAGACCGGTTTAAGGTGGGTAAGACCCGTAACACAACTGAAGACTAAACAGTACTAAGGAGTGCGCAACTGAGGACCGATAAACACAGAGACAATAATTAACTCCTAATCTCCATCCAGCTGGAAATCCTTTTCTCACGGCCGAACAGAGATTAGGTTACACCCACTAAGGGAGCTAAAATGAGTGCGATGAGCGCCCACTAGTGGCCGTAGACTGGAATCGTGACAACTAGAGAGGGATTCTGCTGCTCTGATTGCCTTTGGCAGCTTATTCCACCAGCGGGAACCACGACTGAGAAGAGTCTGAACTTTCTGGTTTACCTTGTGTGTAGGGATGCCAGATGATATTCCTTGAAGGAGTGAAGGGAACGAGTAGGAACAGGAGCCTGAATGATAGGGTTAAGATAGCTGGGTGCTGAACCAGATGTTACTCTGTAGGCAAGAGCTATTGAATTTAATTTAGTGAAGATCTGAAAGTGGTTTGAATGGACTGGGTGAAGTTTGGTGAAGTATTTTTAAATAAACTATTTGGGTGACTGTTGAGTTCTTTTGTGTTTTAAGCAGGGTTAGCCTCACAGCTGTAGTTCTAAAGTAAAGAAGCACTTTTTGCTGACTGACTACACCCAAGGAAAGTGGAAAACTGTGTAAAATTAATTTTTTACTGATTCTTTTCTTTTAAAACGAGGGAATGTTCTACCTGCTCACACTGATGTGAAGCAGGCAGTGAGTTTTCATCTCTTATTGATGGTGCTGGAGGAATTCTTTCCACTCATTCAGGTTTAATGAGGACTCACAGGGCTGGAGTTGTGAAAGTAGAATTGGCCGTGTTTCATCACCATTTTGTCAGAACCGCTCTACTGTGGCTTTTCTTTGTTGGTGGGGGGTATCAGTCAGAGCAAATGAACTCGTTGAATAAATTACGGCAAGCTTGAATGGCTCAGGCCATAAAGGGTAAAACTATTTACTTGACTGGAAACTCAGAAATCTTAGTTTAGGGTCTACACCATGTAGAGCTTATTTGATAAAAATGTCTAAGGACAAACATTGTAATAACTGTAACATAGACTTTAATGGGGACAATATGCATATATTTTGGGAGACCCACCAGTCAGGAGGTTCTTTCCAGGTTTTCATTGGTAAATATCTCTTTACACCCTGGTTTATTTGTATTATCAGATGACTCTGACATACAGCTTACTTTACAGTGGAAAAGGATCTTGATGGTGCCACCAGAAACACTATTTTGAGTGGTTGGTTTCTGTCTGGCACTACTACCTTTTAAATATTTTAATTTTTGAACAGATTTCATAAAGCAACACCTCGAACTATCAACGATTAGTCAGATGCAGTGGTGTTTTTCAAGGAATTAATGAACTGACTATCTCTGCATGTCGAGAATAGCCATGTGTTCTGTGGAAAATGTTTAACTCACTGCATGTATAATACATCTGTCCACCATCATTCTGTTGTTGTTGTTACTCTACTCCTCTTTTTGTTTCCCATTTCCCTACTTTTAAAGCACTGCAATTGGCTGTTTGTTTGTCTATGCACTTGTTCAAACTGAATCAATTAAAAGTGTATTTTATAGCACTTCATTCATCATTGATCAGCTTCTGACCACAGGACCACTTTGTGTGTTGGTCCATTCTCATTGTACGAGGCACGGTGGTGTTGATAAGGTCCTTATAAATGTTTGAACCAAATATTCCCACGTCATCTGTCTGACACTTCTGACCACAAGGACCACTGTTGATAGTTATATTTGGGTGGTGAACCAAGAACAGCAGAGTTGATGTTCTTACAAACATCAGTGTCACTGCTAGGCTGAGAGAGGCCTACCACCCGAAAAGATCAAGCCGAGAGCAGTTCTGTCATCATAAAATGCCCACTGATGAGGTTGGAGGACCGTGCATCAGTCTTAAGCTGCACCACAGCAAGAAGGAGACTGAAAGGAGCTTGTGATAAAGTGGCTTGTGATAAAATTTTTGTAATTCAGTGTTAAAAATGTAACTGTTTAAGTTTAGGTAGATTTATTCAAATTTTATAGTCTTTTTATTGGCAAAACACCCTGCCAAGATCAATTGCAGACAATTTTTCTGTTACATTTTGCACATTGCACAGATCTTGCTTTAGTTTGTTATGTTTGGTACCATTTGTTAGTTTTCTATAACATTCATATTACTATAAAATACATTTTTCTGTAGATTTTCCGTACCTTAGTTTAGCCCTTCCAAATTTAATTGAAATGATTTGATAACTTGGGTCAACCCACTGGCTCATTTCACTACATGTTGTATATGTGATGTGTCGTACAACTATATATGTGACTTGAATCTTGAATCTGAAAGTATCAAAGGCTTATTCAGGGCTTTTTATGGCCTTCAGTAAAGAATGAGAGCCTTTCAAAACACTGGTTCTCACGCATGACTGATCAGTGTTGTGCACGTGGTGTTCTGTGTTTGAGAGTTTTCACTCTGCTGTAATTGTAATATTTTTGTCTCTCAGAGGGAGGTGGAGGGCCTGGGCAGGGGGTCATGCTCCAACTGAAATCCTTTAGCTCACCTAAACAGAAAAAATGAATATTTAAATAAATGAAATAAATGAAATAATAATAAATTGTCACGTCTCCCCCTGATTACCAAGTGATTGCAGGCGCGAGAGCAGACTTCCATTTCGATGCTTTTTATTTAAACAAATCAAGAGGCGCGAGGGCCGACAAACAAAACTCAATGCTTTTCCAAAAACCCTAACGGAGTCAAGGAAAACGCAAACAGCCGCTATGACGGTTGACCCACACCTGAACACAGAACACAAACCCTTATATACCTAAACTCGAAACCCAACCACCAGCAACAAACAAACTCAAACACTTTAACAAAACCCAGCTGTGACTTATAATTTCTAAAACCCCACACTTTCCAAATAAAAGCGCAAAACAAACCTAAATACAAACTTAAACAAAGGCGGCCTCTAGTGGCCGCTCTCAGGCCATGACATGAATAAAGTTACATCCACCTTTATCTTTTGGTTTTTCATTGATTTGAATTACTTTACAATTTTACTACTTAAGTCACTTAAGTCACTACTTATGTAGCTACTTATGCAATGGTATTATGTGCAGCAGATGCAATATCACTATTTTGTGCAATAACTGTCACGCGCACCAGATTACGTGACGTCAATCGGCACCGGAAATGACTCGCATCAAGGTATATAAACAGGAAGTAGGTAAGTGTCTGCACACAGACACTGAAGTCTATACTTCAGGCAGCCTTCTTCAAATCATCGCGGTACCGTGAGTAAAAAAAGCTTCTGAAGTACTTCCCTCCCCAGCTTCAGGTCATTTTGTCAGGGCCTTGGTCTAGGTCACAGACTGGAGTACTAATCCCTGCTTGCGTGTCTTTCTGATGGAATCAAACTCATGCAGACATTGGGAGTGCATGCAAAGTCCACATGGAGAGGACCTTGGCCACCCCAGCCAGGAACTGAATCCTGGACCTTCTTGTTGTGAGACAAAAGCGCTGGACGTTGCTAATAAAGTTGTTTATCTACATTTTTTATAGTGCATTATTGAATATAAAGCCAAAATTTGTTATAGCTCCACATTTGTAGGCCACATATGGGCCAGTTAATCAATTATTAATAGACTGAGTAGTCTGAATAATCAACTATCAAATTAACTGTTTTTCATGCAGGCCTAGATCTGACATCCTTGTTCTTTATATAAAAATAGTTAAATGAGGCGATTATATTTCAAGTTGATCTACAGCTCCAGAAAAAAAAAATAGACCACTGCAATTTTGTATGTGTCTGTTAAATTCCTACACAAGCACCTCATTCTGCTTTATGAAGTACTGATTACTGATCACCTGAATCACATCTTATTTAACAAGGAAAAGTATAAAAACACTGTGGTAATCAACACTCTCCTCTCACAATGAGACCAGTTTGATGGTAAGACACTACTAGAAGAACATCAAAGGTCATTATTGCCATTTTGTTTAAGAGTGAATGAGAGATTTGTTTTCTTTGAATTATTCAAGTTCTGAAAACACTGCATCATTTCTCTTATTTTGATGTATTGTCATTTCCTATCAAATTATTTTAAAAAGAAATATTGTCAGCAGTTCTTAAAAACTAAGGCAAAGCTGTTCAGTTCAATACTTATAAAAGATAAAACCTCAGAAACTGAACATCTTTGCAGTGGTCCGTTATTTTTTTCCGGAGCTGTATAAACAATCAGAGGTCAATGTGCCACAAAAACACTGTTTATTGTTCATCTGCCATTATTAATAGTGGTAATAATGTGGCCATATATAAGTAGTGTAATGTCAACACTGTTTGTTTATGTGCATAATATAGCTATGAAAGAAGAGAAAAGCATGCTGCATTCTATTTTTCATGCAGACTGTCATAAAAACACATTCACACCAGTAGCAAACTGATTCAGGGTTAACTTTTGATCAGAGATTTTTGAAGAACCAGAGTTGGGCTGTTCGGTGTGCATCACAGTACAAACAGAGCTTTAAAATTTGTCAGAACGGGCTGTACCAACCAAAATGTTTGGCTCATTTGTGTGTTCCACTACACTTTTGTCAGTCTTATTTGGTATGCTCTGAAGCAAGTAATTAGGCAAATGCAATCAACATTAGATGTTATGGTCAATCTGCATTTGGCCCCATGCCTTGAATGCCATGCAGTGCCAAATCTAGTGTCACCCTGACCTCCTTACCATACTTTATGCTGCACCACACTGGCGCCACACCAAGCATTGATTTTACTTTGTGGGTGCTATCCAAGACATTCAGAGTCAGTTCGTTTGTGCCTGATGCTTGCTACTTGGCAGAAACCGCAACAGCTCCATCTCTGGCAATTTCCGAACCCTTTCAATACAATCGATAAACCAGATCATTTTAATGATCATCGATCAAGGTTTAAAAGGTGCATCAGCAACACATTAAAGCATTAATACATTACTCAATCATTCACACACGCAAAAAACACACCCACAAAAGTGCATGAAAGGCATCTTACGGACACACTCCATGAGCTGACTGAAGCTTTCCTCTGGGAAAAGAGGCTTCTCCAGGCCTCTGAAGTAGAGCTTCAGAACTCCCGCTACTGAATCGATGTCACATTCGCTGTCTGTCAAAGGGTCCTCTCCTGAGAAAAAGACACATATGGCTCACTGGATATTGCACGCGTGTCTACAGCAGCTGTGATGTGTTCGCTTGTTCAAAGTGCAGCACACATGTGACATTGGGATTACATAATAAATGCATGAATGTACCTCTTTCAAAAGCGTCTCTGATATGATTGACTTCACTTTGAGAACCTGGCACTCGAAATATCCCCTCATGATGTAGACCTAAAAACAAACGTATTTAAATACACTGGTTGTATGCAAAAGAACATCCTCGGCTACATTACATTTTGCTTCAGTGTGACAATAATACATACTATAAAGCAAACTTTATAATACATATAATACATGCTATAAAAACAAACTTAAATGTGGTATTTTTGCCCAATTTTAGTGCACAATTTTAATTGCCGAGTGTTCCATGTTGGAAAAAGCCCTAATAAAATGTGCAAAGCACAGGCAGAACTTTACATTTCATTTTCCCCCCAATATGTTAAATTCATCAAATAAACAGTAACTGTGCATTAAAATGTGACCTGTGTTTTGATGGCTCATCAGTAACACCAACATTGTAGTCATATAGTAGTGTGTGTGGCACATTGTGTACCTACTGGCTCATTTATTAGCTACACCTACTTTGTTATTCACACAAAAGAAGAATAATAGATTTGGAGGCCAAACCTCACATCCTTAATGTTTCTTCTTTAGCTTTCCCAGCCAGCACTGGGAACCTCACGCACACCAAAGTAAAACTTGCAAAGCGCATGTGCCCATCAGGAGACGCCTACTTATTTTATTTATCCGCAACCAGTTGACCACTGGACTACTTGGATTCACATTAACACAAAAGACCGTTTCCTGTACATTTTGTCTTCAAACCCTTCAACAGTAGTTGCTTTCTGGCCACAAGACCACTGTTTGTTAAGTGGATTACTTTCAGTCATACGGTGATGCAAAATTCCTGGGAACACAGATGTGTCTAATACTTAGATATCAATGCAAAACACGACCATACCACTACTACACTATATGGACAACAGTATTGGGACAGCTTAATTCAGTCCCAACCCTGAATTAAGAGGTGTGTCCCAATACTTTTGTCCATATAGTGTATGTCAGTATCACTGATGTATTGATAACGGTCCACCACCCAAGTAATATCTGGTCAGTAATGGTCCTTTGGAGATTGTACTGGTGGAAGATGGGGCAGGCAACGGTCAGTAACAGTGAACCTACAGAGTGCACCTTTATGGAGGATGTTGCTAATAAAATGACAGTAAGCTTACTATAAACTGCCAAATTAATGTACACTATGCTTATACACAGGCTCACCGTGGAGGTTGATGAAGCGAATACAGCTTTCCACCACCAGGGGGATCTGCTGACCAGAGCTCTGCCACCGGAAGAGAAAGAGAGAGATCATGAGAAATGAGTTGCCATGGCTGTAGATGCTGACAAAGAGAAAAACAGTCCATCCATTACAACAGGCAAGTATTTTAAGTGTAAGACACAAAAACAAAAATGGCATGCACGCTACAAACCAAAAGTATGGAAGCATGTGTGGATTTCAAAAATGTTTATATCTGCTTTAACCAAAGCCATTTTTCCAAATGCAATATTAGTTTGCACACATTACTCAGATCCATTTTGTTCTTTTATGCCCAACTACACTGTTATATTTCTTTCATTTTCACAGCTCACAGTAACACATTCTGTGTCCTAAACCACAGCGACAAGTCTTTGCCACCTTAATGAAGAGCTGGATATGGTTTGAGCTGAAAGAGGGGTGTTCTAGGGATGTATTTACAGAAACAGAGTTTTGATTGCAGGACAATCAAAACTCAGTCAAATTAAGTTATCTGCACTATCAGACATTTAGCCAAATCAATTTGTTCTGTATTAATAAGCACATCACTAAGTGTTTTCTTGTTCATTTCTGATATTTTTTGCTAAGACTTCCAAGGGTTTGGTCTGTAGTGTATGTGGTAAGAGATTGTCTGTGACCTGTTTAGCTTTTAGAGCAGGTGAGATTAAAATTAGGATTGGAAAAGAGCATGTGCAGACTAAGCCGAAGCAGAGACAGCAGTACCTGAGTCCTAGACATCCGCCTCCTTCTCCTGCACACCCAGGAGGCCAAGCAGACGCAGAAGGAGAGAGAGAGAGAGAGAGAGAGAGAGAGAGAGAGAGAGAGAGAGAGAGAGAGAGAGAGAGAGAGAGAGA
>JBBJLS010070922.1:0-11498 GCA_037577275.1 Bryconaethiops microstoma | reverse complement strand
CACACACACACACACACACACACACACACACACACACACACACACACACACACACACACACACACACATACACAGATTGAAAGAGAGAAATCCCAAAAATAAAATGGGAGGGATAATTGAGGGGTAGCTCTATAGACAGGCCAGCAGAATTTACCATTACTGCCACAAAAAGAGACAATAACTCATATTACACTGCTTTGTTTTTTTCAGATTGTTCATACAGTTTGCTGTGGCATAAAGCTAATCCTAACTAACACAACTCAGTAATTATACAACTGTGTTCTCACATCTACTTGTCATATTTCTCATGCTTGGATGGTGAATGTCATAATTAGGCACCGGTTACACTGCTTGACTGATTTGCATATTGAGTGGAGGCTTCGTACTCCAGTACTGCAGTACTAAACTACATCATGTGCACTGTAGCAGACATGAACCAGAGGGGGCGCTGTAGACACTGGACTGATCACAAAACCTGTTATTTTGACGGTTTGAGGTCATTTATTCGTTTCAAAGCAATATATTTCAATAAACGTATACAGCTTTTAATAGCAAAAAATAGCTTTAGGTTGTAATTTCCCCCTGACCATATCACATGGTTCATGTAATACATTTACTACTGCATGTAAGACATTATTGAATTATATTTAACATATTGCAAAGCCAATAAGTAGCCATCTATTCAAATTGTAAGTATTTCCCCCATATTGTGCAGCCCCACAGATCTTCCACTCAATCCGGTGATTAAGAAAATGACCAAAGACTTCTTGGCAGTTCACAGTATATGCAAGACAATTAAGCACAGACAGATCTCTGTCTTGTTAAGCAAATCTTCCTGGTCCTTTATTTCACCGTTTATCAGGATTGCAGATCTAAGTCCTCTGAGAGAAGCATGACATCACTGTTCTGCCTTTGGCACAGATCCGCTCAATAACGGATGCACCATAGGGTCAGTTCATTGCATCAGTCTCCTTCCATCAATCATAACCACTTAACCCCAGTCTTTAAGAGGAGCAAGCCATGTCAGGCCTGAAAAATTTCTTACTCAAATGACTCTCCTTTGACCTGTGGGCTCACAGTGTATATGAGTAAAGAATTTAATTAGTGAAAATAAAGTAATTATGCATAAACATGCCTTTGAACATCATCATCATCATCATCTCAGAAGCATTCTTTGCAAGAGCAATAATACTTAGATGTTATCACGCAGATGATTGCGGTACAAAATGTGAGAAGCCTTTTAATATTAGAACTATAATATTTGCTTTGAATGTGCATTATTATGAGTACACATTCTTTTAGACTGCTGGTTAGAACAGAATCCAATATGTAGATCAGAACATGACTGCATGACAGATCAGAGCATACTGTGACTATTTGTCTCGTGGAGAGTACAGATTGGTAACGATCCTTTATTTAACAGGCAAAAGGACGTAGAAAAGATGTTCAGTGTTTTCTATTTGGTAAACATAATCAAATTTAGAAATTGATGCCTGCAACACACTCCAAAAAAGTTGGGAGGCAAAGTAAGACTGAAAAGGTTAGACAAGTAACTTTCTGGAAGGCTCCTCAATTAGCAGGTCCTTTTGCCTGTTAAATAATGGGTCAAGTGAATTACCAAATTACAGATTTTTGTTTTTTGGGGTGGCCCTGCGATTAGAAAGTCATGAGTTTGAATCGCAGGACTCCTAGTGGCACCACTGAGGTCCCATCCCCACACACTGCTCCCCGGGTGCTGTGTTCCTGGCTGCCTGCTGCTTCACTTGGTGAATGGGTTTAAATACAGAGGAAGAATTTCATGCTGTTCACACCGTGTGCTGTGGTGTGTTCACGTATGACAGAATGGTCACTTTACACTTTATTGCATTTTTGGAAATTGTTCCAACTTTTTTGGAAATGGGATTTGTATATGCACACACACACACACACACACACACACACACACACACACACACACACACACACACATATATATATAGGCAAGTATTAAGCATGGTGTAGGTTTAAATATACCCTGTGTGTAGAACACTAATACATGTTGTGTGCTGGGTGACAGGCCAAAGAGAAGTATGAAAAGGCTTTGGACGAGCTGGGCAAGTGCACACCGCCGTACATGGAGAACATGGAGACAGTATTTGAGCAGTGCCAGCAGTTCGAGGAGAAGAGGCTGGCCTTCCTCCGGGAAGTACTGCTGGACGTCAAGCGCCATCTCAACCTCACAGAGAACCAAAGGTCAGCCAGCAGCTCGCCTTCTGTTTGCCATCTGCTCCGAGCCTGATGCTGTTACAGCTCACTCTGAATTAAAGAAGGGACTCAATTAGTGTGTTTGACATGGTGTATTATTGCCTCAATTGCATTTTCACTTTCTCCAAAAAAAGCAGAGCTGCGTGTGGAATTCAACCTTGCATTCTTGTAGGCCTCACTCTGATCTCCAGGTTCCATTTATCAGGGTGATCGACAGTCAGGGTAATTGATTATACAGAGTAACAGGGATTTATATCTCTGATCTCACTATAATTTGAGTACAATGCTTAAGAAACATAATTTAATGAATTCTGAAAACTCAAACCATGGGGAAAACAAAAACAATACACCAATCATTTTAGTTAGTTTGTTTTGGGATATTTATGTAAATTGTGTAGGAATTTCGTTTTGGTAAAAAACTTTATTGACTATTGGTATTAGTTTTAATGAATTAGAAAATTATATAATTGGTGTAGTTAAACAGACGCACAGCAAGAAGGGTTCGACTCCCGGCTTGGGCGCAGGGTCTTTCTGTGTGGAGTTTGCATGTTCCCCCCATGACAGCACTCCGGTTTCCTCCCACCACTGAAAAAAACGTTTGCATTAGGGCTAGGTCAATTGAGCACACTAAATTGCCCCTACGTATGAACGGTTGTCTGTCTCTGTATGTGGCCCTGTGATGTGCTAGTGACTGTCCAGAGTTTACCCTGCCTTCGCCCATAGCAGCTGGGATAGGCTCCATCCCACAAATCCCCCCCCCAGCCCTGAGTGTGGGACAAAGGGGCAGAAGATGGATGAAATAGACACTTTCAGACTGATGTATCATGCATGAATACACTTTAACACTTTTAGGTATGATAATTCAGTCAAAACCCCTCTTTCTTTGTTCTACAGCTATGCCACAGTGTACCGGGAGCTTGAACGAACCATCACTTCTGCCAGTGTCCAAGAAGACCTTAAGTGGTTTAGCAACAACCATGGCCCAGGCATGCACATGAACTGGCCACAGTTTGAGGTACAGTAATTATTGTAGCCTAGTGGTCCAGTACATTTATTTCTGATGGATTCATTTGAGGTTGTGGGATTCTGCATGCAGTCATAAAACACATACTTCCTCTTGAAAGGTTTTGAAGCGTGAAGCTCAATAACAATACAGCAATATCTTCATCTCTATGACCATGAGAGGTTCACGTCCTGGCAAATAAATTTGATTAAACGTCAGTATGATTGAAATAACTGTTCTTCCACTGAGACTTTTACCCAGGTTGTTCTCTGTGGCGTAGGATTTTATAACATTAACTGTAGAACATTTCAGAGAACATAGAGGATCTGAGAAAGATAGATGGAGAAGTGCTTGTTCTGCCTGTTGCTCCATTTAGTGGCCTTGGGACCCTGTCATGGGCATTTAAAAGGGAATTTCATCATAAACCTAGAGATTAGTCTGTATTCTGTCATGTAATACAGCAATATATCCCTCAGTTTTACTGACAGGATACACGATATTATCTTTTTCATCATTTTTCATTCATCAATGTTCTTTCACTGCAGTACCCAGCGTGTGTCATGCAAATTCATTACGCAACCACTGGGAATCCCTGTGGTAAATAAATACAACCAAATTATAAATACAACCAAACTGGCATCGGTGTCACTTGGCTGTCCAGCCTGAGAAAAGAAGCCAAGCTTATGTAAGATATCTGGACAGCCCGCTCTCATTCTATATTTAACTTTCAGCTTGTTGTCCTCATCATCTGTCGAGACATTTCTGTCATTTGAGTCTGTACCTCCACCGTAAAGATGATCTGAAGTTACATGGCGGCAGTAATAGATCTGGCTTTCTAAGAAAAACTGCCTGGCTCCCCCAATCCAACCCAAAACAGTGTGTGGTCAAGTAGTCATGTGAAGTCAAGTAAAGTAGGTGTTTATTGTCATTTTAACCATATAAAAAGTAAATGGTGAAATTAAACAGCCTTCCTCTAGGACCATGGTGCAACACAAGAACAAAAACAGAAACAACACAAGACTACACAAGTGCAGGAAAGCACTAAGGAGAAGACTGCAAAAAAAGAGACACAAGAGCAATAGCACAGTAATTTACAGGACATGACAACATAGAGTGCAGTCAACAGGAGCACTAACAGTATTATAGTGTGTGAATACAGTATTACAGTCATTATGTGTGTAAAAGTTCAAAGGAATGCAAAGATTGAGGTTCAGGTAGACCGCAAGCTCTTCTCACCTTTAAGATACATCATCAGAAGGAGGCTGTTCTAGACTTTAAACCAGAACACCTTAGTCTAAAGTACTGTGGCACTGCTGTATGATGTGAGACAGCGTGTTTACATCAGATGCAGTAATGATTCAATTAAAAATTTTAGCTGCATTGGCACTTTTTAAAGCACTCTCATTGCAGGGGTCTTTCCCAGGCCTTTTGAATGAGTTGGTAAAATAAAGTCTTACCCTAAAAAATCCTTTTTCTCAGGAATATAATCCAGACCTGAGCCACTCCATTAACAAGAAAGAGAAGGTGAAAAAGAACCATGATGGAGTCACACTCACCAATGTCACAACAGCTGGGGACCACGGAACACCGCAGACTGGGGACCGGGGCAGGTACTGGCTTATTTCTTTATTATATACTATATCTTACATTTAAAATAAAGGTCAATTATGTTCTGGGATGAACTCGATTAATCAGCATCTACTCTACCAAGCAGACACAGCACAGAACAGGTTTTTACCACTTATCAATTTTTATTCTTGTTAAGCATCGGAAAGTCATTGAATGAACAACTATAAATGAAAATATGTCAGATAAAACAAGTTTCCCCTACAGAAAGGATGTATAACAGTGGATGTTTGACATCCTATTAACTGATTGTGTGGTGATACAGAGTGAAATTCTAGACTGTCCTTTAACTTAAAATGCGCTCGCTAACTGTTTTAGTACTTAATAGCTTGTTAAATATCTACATTTGTCTGATGTTCCACATTGTAATTATAATTATAATTATATAAGGTAGCTTTTTATAGGTCAGTAGTGATGGATAAAACAAGATCAACATTTTCTGGCTTGTAAATGTACTCAAATGGTGAACATACTGTAAACGTATTTGTTAGCAAAGAATATTGAGAGTATTTTTAGTGTAGAAAGCCTCAGTGTGTGCAAAAACTTTGGACTAGTATTGTACATTCAGGGAAGAAACTTTTGCCACTCTGTCTTCTATCTAAACACCCCTATTTTGCCTCTCTGATTCTACAGTGTGAGCAGTTATGAGAAGAACCAGGCGTACTCAGCAGAGTGGTCAGATGAAGAGCAGCCCGCAGCCCAGACGGCCGCTGAGACCAACGGAGGCACCAATCCTTTCGAGGAGGACGTGAGCAAAGGGGTCCGGGTGAGGGCGCTGTACGACTATGAAGGACAAGAGCAGGATGAACTCAGCTTCAGAGCAGGTGAGAGGCCTAACATCAAACTCAGTACTCCATTGGGAAGATTTAATTAATTTTTACACATTATGAGTGAAATTATTGTTAAGTTATATTTCATGTTTATTGATAATAGTGTCATGTAGTATCAGAAACCACATAAGCAAGGCTGTTATAACCCGAAAAGTTTTGAGGCAAGTGTGTGATGATTTAGGCATGTTTGGTGTTAGCTGGTGGAATACATGCTTCTGTCACCTGTTAACTGTGTTTTAACTCCATGGCAAAAAATAAAGAAGCAAACCAAACATGTCTCACCTGATCTGCTACATTTAGAGTAAAGCAAAAAAAAAAAAATCATCACACTTTGCCTATAACTACTGATATAAGATGCTGATGTAAGTTCTAACAATTTCACAATTGAAGACATCTTAAATCCAGTCAAAATGTCCATTATGTCTGATTCTTAGGTTTGTTGTAAGTAAACTATAACAATGTTTTTATTCTGACTTTTAAAACAAGGAAACCTGTTTAGACTATAATATCGTTACAATAATCTCATTATCCCACTTTATTTGAATTGTCCCCAAAAGATTATGTACAGATTCAGATTTTTAGACTATCTAGTGAGTAGCATTAAGGTCAGTGTAAGTAGGACTTAAAGTCGTTTTAGGATCAGGACTGGGTTAGGTTCAGGTTTAGGTTCTGGCGTGAGTTTAGGGTTAGGAATGGTTAGAGAAAACCAAGTTAATTTAATAGCTGAATATAAGATAAATGCAAGAAAGCGTCAACCCAGCATCCACATTTCGTCACCCAAATAAAATATTAACAAAGCATTATATATTGACTAGAAAATACAATATTACCAAAATATTAGATATATTGACTAGACAAATACAATATTACCAAAATATTAGTTATATTGATGAGACAAATGCAGCATTACCAAAATATTAGACATATTGATCAGACAAATGCAGCATTACCAAAATATTAGATATATTGACTAGACAGATACACTATTAATAAAATATTAGATATATGTGATAAAAACCAATGATACTTATTATCAATGATGCCTCTTCTCTAACAGGTGACGAGCTGACCAAACTGGAGGACGAAGACGACCAAGGCTGGTGTAAAGGCCGGCTAGATAACGGTCAGCTTGGCTTGTACCCAGCCAATTACGTCGAGCCCATTTAGTTGCCTTGTTTGGAGGACGGCCTTCATTGTAGAATGGCCTGAAAGACTGCACTGTCCACTGCACATAACCAGAGACTCCACAACACTCTCCCCAACCAACAGACTGGCTGAGACGTGTCAACCATGAACATTACTCCCGTATCTTACCTGTCAAACAAAAGAAAAAACATCACAAAGTAAACCACAGCGTATACCCAACGTATACTGTGTCTACTGTGTCCATCCAGGAGGTTTGGGTGATCTTACACGAAGCGTTTAAAGCAGTGCATATCCAGCAAGGGAGCGGTTTTATATCCTGTGTATCCGTACAACTTGATGTGCAGCTGGCATATGTGGTGTATGTTCTCCAGTTAAAAAAAACATTGATATAATGTGTCCATAGCAAGAATGACCTATGCAGATTTGACTCTTGCGACAGTTTCACTCCTGTACCTGTTATGACCCTGCTTCGTGCATCACATCTGGTTTAAAAGACGCATATACATTCCTTTCTTACCTTTTATTTATTGATTGTGATCCCTTACAAAGGTGTAAATGATGACATGTTTTTAGCCCCCTGGATATGAAGTCACGTATGTTTCGGCATGTGCTAAAGTGGTTATACTTGGTTAATTCCACTCAGAATGCTGCCTGCGCTGGTTTTGGCCGCCTTACTGCTACTGGACTGTGGGCCTCTGGCGCTGGCATTTACAAGTTCAGCCCAGGTAGACTGGCTTGTATTCCTCAGATGCTGTCATGATGTCCTTTTGCTTCGTACAGGACTAGGGGTGGATGATAAAAGGACAGAAAAACCACAGTGCATATCACAATATGTCATTTTTCTGAGTGCCACATTAAAAAAATACTATCATATAGTTTAATCATTTATTCAGCGTTTCACAGACTGTGATGCACTAAATCCAGTTAAAAAGACTAAAGAAACATGTAGTCAGTTAGTGTTTTTAAGTACTCTCAGAAAAACACATTGTGGCATATTGTTATCGATCATAGTACAATTAAGTATCATCATATTACCCACGCTTACATCAGTACAGTTTTCTTTGCTCCGTAAAGGCTTGCCTGTCCTTCCATTCACGTTTATCAGAGACAGATTTAGCCTTAAGTGTCATGAAGAAATCTCCTTTCCAACTTAAGAAAATAATGCTCTCTTACTATAAATTAGAGCTGCAATCATGGGTAATTTCACCTTTTAAAATAACGCTTAAGGAAATTACTACCAGGGTTGCTTCAGCAAAGCAACATTATTGACCCTGTTCTGTGCTGGACAATGAAATCTGATCTCACATAAAGCATAAAGGACATCATGTAATAAAAGGAAAGCTTTGGCAATGTACAAATTTATGAAGAAAAGCGAGTGGGGCCCACAGCATAATGTCACATATGTGCTGATTCTTATTTATGGGTGGCAGTGATGACATATTTGAAAATTTCCTTCAAAGTGTTTCAGACTTTCTCCTTTTTTTGTTTCATGAATGCTGAGGGCATGAGAATGAGAACAGCAGGATTAGAACGTCTGTATGTTTACGCTCATGTGATGTAATCTACTCTTAATGCTGGTGTAGTGACTGTTCATCTATAGTTAAAAATAAAACACATCAACCTGACATGAACAGGATCTGTGCAGCATCCTGCTGGTCCAGAGGAGCAGCTAAAAGTCTGCAAACCAAAGTGCCTAATCTAGCCACTAGAGGGCAGAGGCCTTATTCTGTTTGGTACAGCTTACATTGATAATGCAGAGCCAGTGAACAGGAGGAGCCTCTTCTAAACCAACAACTCATTCTCTCACTTTCTGAAACCGTTTCATTCCATCTAGGGTCACGGGTACCCGGAGCCTATCCCAGGGTCAATGGGTGTGAGCTAGTCCACCGCAGGGCACACACACACACCATTCACTCAGACCTACAGTCAATTTAGGAATCCCAGATCACCTGACACGCATGTCTTTAAACTGTGGGAGAAATCAGAGACCCCGGAGGAAACCCATGCCACCACAAGGAGAACGTGCAAACTCCACAAACACACACACACACACACACACACACAAGTCCAGGACCCAGATTCAAACCTCCAACCCTGGAGGTGTGAGGCAACAGTGCTACCCACTGCACCCCCGTGGGGTCTAAACCAAAAACATGACAGCTTAGGGGTGGGAGGGTGCAGGTTAGCCTAGTGGTTAGGGGGTTTGCCCTGCGATCAGGAAGTCATGGGTTTGATTCCCAAGACCGCTAGACACCTCTGAGGTACCCTGAGCAAGGTACCGTCCCCACACACTGCTCCCCGGGTGCTGTGTTCCTGGCTGCCCACTGCTTCACTTGGTGAACGGGTTAAATACAGAGGAAAAATTTCATGCTGTTCACACTGTGTGCTGTGGTGTGTTCACGTATGACAGAATGGTCAAGTTTTGTAGCAAAAAATTCATAAGAAGACATCATAGTGGTCTGATATGAACAATGTGTGACAAAACTGATATTGTTACGAGATAATATTTGGGCTATAATTTCTCAGGCATGTTTATCAGCATTCTGTCAAGCTTGATCATGCTCATAAGAAGAATGTCTTTGCGAGTGAAACAAAACCAGGTCAATTAACTGATTAGTTGGATTGTGCATTAGCTCAGTGAAAACACCAAATTATGCAGGGCAGGGGTCCACCAGGAGCAGAACAGGGAACCTGTGCTCTAGAGGACTCACCGTGAGGTTGGGGAATTTGAGGCGGATGCGTGGCAGGGTGGGGACGATACTGTCAAACTGGATGTAGCGGAAGGCGATGGTGGTGACAGCACCAGCCGTCTGAACCCCCCAGCCTCTCTCCAACGCCTCTAGGGCTCCAGGCCCAAACAGGCGCACAGTCTCCCCATCCAATTCTGCCACATGGCTCTCCGACAGAGACAGGCTCTGGACACCAGCTCCCCCTGTCTCCTGGAGTCTGGAAAAAACATGCAGAGATCGACTGTGGTCACAGCCTGAAGTCCAAAAAGATTGTTACTTCTCAAATGACAGTTTAACAGTTATTCAAACACTCCAGATATAATCAATTGGTCAAGACATGTTCAGTATAAGAGGAGCTATATGATCTATATATAGGGGTGCGTATAAGGTATAATATATCCTAGCATGCAGCACCTGGATATGGATCACTCTGTCCCACTTTCAGAGTTTATAACACCATTCTTCATACTTTTTTGTAATAAAATTACTTATTGTTCCCGATTTTTCCTTTATCATGAGATTCCTGCAATTGCATTGTTTTTGTGTTTGCTGTGCAGCTGTTTCTGAAGATCTTTATTGTGTTGGACTTTGCAATTGCCATCTTTTCTTCTGTTCGTATGCCTCCTTAATGAGGCCATTATTATTGAAGGGAATGTGGTCTCAAGTTTACTAATGACTGGATGAACATAAACAGCGCTGCAAAGTGAAATCACATCCTAAATATAACTCTGGTGGAGTTAATCTAATCCAAGCGGAGCTTGTGAGAGGGCCTGTTCAGGCTGAGATGGCTCACTGTGATCCATAGGAATTAGTATGACAGTAATGATTTTGTTCCACGGTTCTTAACTCAGCGTATCCTGTTTATGGGAATCCCTGATGGATGCAGTAACAGTAATGGTCAGGACATGATGCCTCGTTGCACAGAGGCCTCTGTGTTCCTACAGATGTAAACACAGTAGGCTGTGTAGCACTACTTACAGCACTGAGTGCCTACATGGTGCACTGCCAAATCCCCTGGTTGCCTGATGCATTAGTGTAGATGCTAATCGGAGAGCCCCTAACAAAGCACTGCGTTTGTTTACATGTGTTTCAATAGGATAAAGGCCTTGAGTATGGTAGCTAAAACCCAGCCCAAGGAGCAGGGCAATGGGTCTGCATTAAGACGGAACAGACATCCGTCTAACCGTGGCCTAATTGGCTCCTGTTCTCGGCTACTCCCATTCCTGGTAGGCTGGTCGATAAGGAAGCCGTGAGAGAAGGAGATCTTGGCGAGTCTCAGGAAGGCACGGTATCCAGACGGGCCTTCGATGACCCGGGACCACCTGGGCCTTGCGACACTCGCATGCCAGCAGATCGGATACTCGGCGACCGGCTTTTAACACCCCAAATAAGCCTAATAAGCCTATTCATGTTTCACACGCTGGAGAGGCTGACCATGGTAGAAATCTGTAGGGGTGAGACGTGGAAGGAAACACTAGAGCCACATGGGGAATCCCGGAGGGAAGAGGATGGAATTTGTCCACTGTTTGTTGCGGGAAAGAGACGAGGATGGTAATGAAGAGAGGTGTTACAAGGCACCCATTGTGCTCAGGAACAAACTCTGGCCTCTTCAAGTAACTACTAAATCACAGAGTGTAAGGGAGAGAGGGAGAGAGAGAGAGAGAGAGAGAGAGAGAGAGAGAGAGAGAGAGAGAGAAGCCACAGTTCCAAAATAACAATGAACTTGACCCAAGATCAAAGCAAAAGATGTTAGCTTTCCATAATTACTCTTGTGCTTTTGAAAACATATTTTATTTCAAATCATGTGAACTATTTAATAAGCGTATATTAAGAGCTGCTCAGAAACTGAACCTTAGGTGCCACAAAAAGGACCGCACAGTTTAGTATATTCCTTGGCTGCTTGATCCTTTAAAGGGTTTG
>JBBJLS010070921.1:0-11500 GCA_037577275.1 Bryconaethiops microstoma | reverse complement strand
TCTCCGTTCCAGTTCATCCTAAAGGTGCTGGATGGGGTTGAGGTCAGGACTCTGTGTGGCCAGTCAAGTTCTTCCACTCTGATCTTTATGGAGCTGCTTTGTGCACTGGGACACAGTCATGCTGGAATAGAAAAGGTTCTTCCACAAACTTCCACAAAGCATGGTGTTGTCCAAAATGGGTATGATTGAAACACCTGAATTCAATAACTAGGAGGTGTATCCCGGTACTTTTGTCTGAGTTGTGTATTTGTAGATGGAGTCTACATATCTGCAACAGTAACTGACTGATTGGTGTGCTTGCTTCAGTTGTACATCCATAAATTTGTCCTTCTTTTGTATTAATGACAGTGAAATATATTTGAAGCATCAAAAATGAGTTCAGCAATGAGTTTCAGTACTTTCAGCAGTAATACTTTTAAATACTTTTAGCAAAATACTTTCAACAGTATATTAATTTTTTTTTTTTTTTTTTTTAATACACGGTTCTTACCCTAAACATGCAGCTCTAGGACAAAACCTTTATTGGTAGAACCATTATATTATCTGGAGGTCTGTTAAAGTTTAAAGAGATTCTTTAAACTTACACCTCATTTACAAAATAGCTCTTTAAAGCAAAGACCTTGCGAAGATCCTTTTCAGCCACAGTTTTTAAGGATGTGAGAGTCACCGCCAGTCTAAAATCTCCAGAAATGAAAAGATTTCCTGGGCAGTGGGCCAGTCAGTGTTAGGTCTGTGTGACATTTGCCTGAAGCCTTTCTCCTGAGTCACTCATGGGACGTTGGCGTGACAAATAGTTCTGAGTTGACGTGAAAGCCTCAAATTACTTCTGCAGCTTTTTTGCAACAAATTAAATCTTCCTTCACCAGGCCTTTTCCCTGTTTGTTCTGAGTGTGTGTTTGAGACGTGTCATGTCGAATGTTGTATGTCATACGTTGTAGTTCCTAAGGCTGAGATTTTGGCCGTCTTAGTGTGTGTCAATCTGTATGAAGTAGGGCATTAACAGAAAAGCCCATTTATCGACACATCGTCGTCAGAGGCACAAGTCGACGACCCCTGAGAGAAGTTGACAAGTCGTGTGTTTTTTTTCTCTCTCTCTGTGTGCGCTTGTGTACACAATACAATCTCTGCCTCCGATTGACTTACACTGACATGCGTTCCTTGACTTAACCAATTATTCTAGTCACTTCATATAAAGGGCGTGTGGAGGAGAATCTAAACACAAGACGAGAGACGTGGCAGCAGAGGCAGTAGGTGACAGACACACGTCACATGTGTGGAGACACTTCACTCTAGACACACAAACAGCACGGCGACCTGCATAATCTGCAAGTCGGTGTTAAAGTACAATAACAGTACTAGCGTTAGGCTCGGCCTCTGAAACGGCATCCGCTCACTAACATGGGTGATGCTGCACTGCAGAGAGTCGTCCAGTCCAGGGGAGCGGAGTAGCTTTACAGAAAACAGCGGATCATAGATCTGCTTGTCAATTTCACCGTTAAAGATGCGAGACCTTTGGCTGCAGTACAAGGCGAAGGCTGATGTTGCAGAGAACTTTAATAAAAGTTGCTCATAGTTGGACACTTGTGTTCCTCCGCTGCATCTGTGTGATGATGTCATCAAACACCTTATCAGCTCAACTTTATCTTTAAATTAAATAAGTAAATTAAATTAATTTATTACCGTATTTACCGTGCTTATACCAAAGAAAATGCCCGCACATGAATATATATATATATTATATATATATCTGTGTCTCTCTCTCTCTCTCTCTCTCTCTCTCTCTCTCTCTCTCACTGTACTATGGTAAACATTATAAATGATTTCATGAAATACGTTTCTGGGAATTTCATTATAATAATCAATACCAATGTCATTATCGATTTATTGGTAATTGAGTAATCTACCAATTATTGTGATGATTGAGTAACTGTTTTTTTTAACCCTTTAGGCCCCTTTAGAACACCCTTTGAGATTCCTAACACTTTTCAGACGCGTTTATAGGCTAATCAACCAATGTAATCACAAACCAGGTAGACATTACCAACAAGGTTTGTTTTGTTTCAGCTCTTTAAAATGAAATCACTAGAATGTCACACAAAGTTGGCAAATTGTACCTGGAATTGTAATCACGGTGTTTACAATACATCATAAAAATGAGAATTCATACGAGTAGAACAGTGAAACAGTGAAAATACACGAACTCAGTACAACAACACAACGTCTTACTGATTAATGTGATGGCCTACTAGGCTATAATAATCACTGTCACACACCTGTAGTTAAAGCTAAAGGCTTGACACTAAGCTTAATACTTTCTCCAGACACAATTTCAGGAGCGTGCCCTTTTCTTTTGGAAGACTTTTCGAAGAGACAGCTTTAGAAGAGACATTAATAGATAACCAGTGTTTATACAAAGGGAAATAGAACAGTACAAGTTCCTTTTTCTTACTCACTCACCAGTCTGATCAATGTAGCTGAGAATAAAATTCAAACAGGGTCGCTAAACACTTTAGGTGACTATAAAATGGAAAGAAAAAGCCCTTACATCCACCTGCTGGACTCTTTGATTGCTAATTGTAACTACTTCACCAATTGTTTGATTTTTTTTTTCATCTTGTTCTTTCTTGAGTAGTTTAATCTTAAGTGTGAACAACTCATAGTTTCAAAAGCTTTTTTTAATATGTGGTTTTCTTTGGCTGGTTTGTTCATCACTTTATATAAAATCTCAACCTTCGGTATATTTACGTTTTGTTGCTTTGCAGCCTAAAACACACAAACAATTCCAGCTGTATTTTCTCAGTGCAACTTACAAGTGAAAGATGTGATAGCAACAGTTTAAAAAAAAATAAATAAATAAAAAACATAATCACTGAGATGGGGAAAGGATCACACCCACAACCCCCTTTTGTCAGTATGTTGTGGAACCACCCTTTTCTTTAATTACTGACTTTACTACCTTGAGTCTGTTGGAATACTTCTCTACCAGATTTGCACATCTACACTGTGCAGGATTTGCTCTTCTTAACAGAAATCTTCAAGTTCAGTTCATTTGGATGGTGACCATTGGTGAACTGCAATGTTTAAGTCATTGCACAGATTTTCAATAGGGTTTAAGTCTGGACTGTGACTAAACCACACAGGGATATTCAACTTTTTCTCCTTCAGCCACTGTGTGTTTAAATTTGATGTGTGCTTTGGATCAGTGTCATGTTGGAGGGAGAACCTTCTTCCCACTGACAACTGTGGCAGAGGGTAGTGGGTTTTTATCAAGAATTTGAGAGTATTTCGCCCCGTCCATTTTTCCTTCTATCCTGACATGTGAGAAACACCCCTACAACAGGATGCTGCCACCACCATGCTTTACTATAGTTCTGGTGTTATTTGGATGGTGAGCTGTATTGGCTTTATACCAAATGTACCGTTTGGTGTTGAGGCCAAATATTTCAAGTTTGGTCTCATCTGACCTTTTTCCACTTGACCCCAGAATCTTCATGGTGCGTTCTAACAGATTTAAGTGGCCTTTCTTGTTGAGTGGCTCTTTGCCATTAATTCCTGTAACTGCTTTAAAGTTGCTATAGGCCTCTTGGGAGCCTCTCTGACCAGTGTCCTCTTCCCTCTTCCAACCAGTTTGGAGGGACAACCTGATCCGGGGAGGGTCATAGTAGTACCAAACACTTTCCACTTCTTAATTATTAACTTTACTGTACCCCTAGGGAATGAAGGAAGGCCTTTTAATATATATATATATATTTTTTTTTAAATCTCCTGCCTTGTACTTGTCCACAACTTTATCCCTGAGATCTTTTGGCAGTGCCTTGCCACCCATAATTTATTGATTGTTTTAAGTTTCACTACCAAGCCCTGGAATGCTCCAATAATTTTATGCTAAATAACCAAAACAATTACAACTGATCACAGGTGCAATGGTGAAGGTGATTAGTTACACCTGTTTGGTATGTTTAGGAGGGGGTGATCCTTTATCCCTCTCAGATTTTTTATTTTGTATGGTTTTTTTTTTCCATAACTGTTGCTGTTGTATCGTTCACCTGTATGGTATAAGCTGCATTGAGTAAAAACAAAGAAGAAGATAATATTGTGTATGAAAATATCATGTACTTCTGTAAAAAAAAAAAAGCATTGTGTATGCATGAAAACATAGCCTCAGCCTACAAGACCTTGAGAAGCCTCCCATAGTTTAATACAGTCCAGGAATGGGCTTAATGTTTGGGTGGAAACCACGACAGGAGTCAAAACAGTTAAATGATATGAATGGGTGAAGATAAAGCTGAAAAGCTAAAAAGGAGCCCAGTTCTTTAATGCATATTGCATGAGCGTTGTGCAAGATTAATATGTCGTACTAGGGCATATCTAGCATGCATTTCATTAACACTTCATTACATTCTTGCAGAGACAATAGGGCATAATATTGTATTGGCCCCAGGCATGTATGTGTTCTCAGCCCTTGTGTTAGCAATAGGAGTTTTTTGGGGTTTTTTTTTAATCTGTGCAGCTAACAGGTAATCGAAGCTTAGAGTAAAGTTATTGAAGCCTGTATACCTTTCATAAGTGGACATGATATGATATGTGCGGGGGTGTCAAACTCCAGTCCTGGAGGGTCGGTGTCCAGCACAGTTTGATGGTTCTCCTTCTCAGACATATTCAATAAACCTGACAATTAACTGACGAGGTGAACCAGGTGTTTCTGAGCAGGGAAATCACCAAACTGTCCCTCCAGGACCGGAGTTCCACACCTCTGTGTTAGCAAAATGGATAGACAAAAAAATCAGTGTTTCAATGCACTGAAAATTCATGATAACGTGATAATGCTAGGCCTGCATTAGCTTTGTAACTTCAGTGCAGAACGAAAGAAGCAAGCGTGTCTTGGCTTATCGGCTACATTTGGAAAGGAGGAATTGTGGGAATGTTTTCTACCAAGAAAAATACTCCAGTAAAAACTACTCCAGTAACTACAACAATTATAACTATTACCAAAAACAATTAAGAAGGAGATGGAGATGACATACTTTTCTAGGCTGTTGCGAAGGACAGTAAAGTTTACCGTATTGAACATGCATGCTACAGCTTGATGGACAGTCTATGATGGAGTCTCTGGAGAATGGATGGCAAGTGCTGCAGTGAAGTATTGAGTTACTGTCATACTTACTTACACCTGGCAGCTGGGCCACTATGCAGTCTGATGCTCGTCTTCGCTCGAATCACGTTAAAGTGGCCATGGGAGTCAAGGTTTGTTTGCTTATATGTGACTCTGTTGTTCATTAGAGTGCATGTGGGGGTGTGTGCATGTCCATGTGTTTTCTTGTGTGTTTGGCCATTGCCCTCATCCTGGGCGCATGTGAGCAGTTATTTGTTTATTTGTATGCGCGTGATTGAGTGTGAGGGACAACAGGCCAAGGCTGCCGAATTAATCCCACGGCAGGGAGTCATGTGATTAATCGTGGCCACGGGCCGCCCCGGCTGTAATTTATGGCCAGGATAATCAGCGCATGAGGAGCGTAGGTCCCCACGGGAGAGAATCTCAATCTCGAACCCTTCCAGTACTCCTCAGCGATAGACAGAAGTATGACAACAGTGATTTCCATGTAACCTTGAGTAGAGCTTAGACAGTACTGAAGTTCTGAACCAAACCTGAATATAACTTCTTAGTCAGACCTGAAGTTCTGAGCATAACCTGAATATAACCTCTTGGTCAGTATTGGAATTCTGAACTAAACCTGAATATTAGCCATCTTGCTGATTTTACCATGATATCTTATGATTTTATCATTTACTTAACCAGCAATTGTAACACACAAGGTAAAATACATGTAGAATATGTTTGCTACAAGTTTCGAATACAACACTTTACGAGCACCTTTAGGCACCTATCAAGAATCTAGAATTGGCAAAATATGTTTAAGTGACTATTAGCTTAGTGCTGACATGTTCCTAGAACCACTAGCAGAAATTAGCATTACTGTAGAAGTGTTTTTTTCCCCTCATTTTTGACCAAGTTATGCTAGATGGGTTCCATTCTGAAGTCCTAGCTGTAATATTTAACGTTCGTTGATGTAAAATACCAAAGTTATAATACAAAGATGCAGTTCTAACATTTCAAAAGATGATAGTGATCATCGGTAAGAAAAATATGATCTAAATTTGACTTGAATTATTGTTGAAAATGGCTAAAAACATGAGAAATCTGTTAAATTGGGAGCTTAGCTAGAAGAAAACCCAAAAGCAAGTCTAATATTTGGGAATTTTTGTTTGGTCATGGCTAAATCCAAGGAGAATAGTCTAGTGTCATCAAGCTCAGACACATTTTTCCAGTAGTGTGCGTCCTCTACGCAGTGTGCTGGAGCAGCTCTCTGTCATCTGCGACTGTAAGGTGTGAGCTTTAGTGGAGGAAGCCTGCCGTGACCGGCTGCTGTGTGTGTGTGTGTGTGTGTGTGTGTGTGTGTGTGTGTGTGTGTGTGTGTGTGTGTGTGTGTGTGTGGTGTTAACACCTCTCTTAACCTTGAACCACCTCAGAGTCTGGGTCATCAATGAGATACCTGTCCTCCCTCACTCCAAAACACACTTTTAATCTTTTTATATCCTTGTATAAGTGTGAGAGTAAGATGGAATCATATATTTTTTCCAGTAATTTATTGTCACACAGACGAAGGTAGGCTAATAATTCATTTACAATTGGAGTCTTGGTACTTCAGCATTATTAAACACTTACGCATTATTTATTACACAGAGGGCAGCGTCCGAATATGCGCATTATTAATCTGCACTTTGAGCTCCATAAGCCTGTCTCTCATGAATTATGCAATGTTTGTCATTATAATTATAGCAGATTAGAAAGACATAAATGAAGAAGATCAAATCTTCTCTTTCTCTCAGATTTTTAGAATTTTGAACAACTAAATGTGTCCTGTGTTGCCTTTTTAGTAGAGCTGCACAATAGCAAATATCAGTATTGCGATTTTACAGCTACATATTGCGATAGTGATGCATTTCACGATCTGGAATTTTGTGTCAAATGCTAGGTTTACTTTTCTAAACAGTCCATGTGTATAAAATAGCTACAAAAATTGTCTGTTTTCAAATCAAACCGACAAATTTCAAACATTTCAATATATCTCCTTATTCTGGCTACAGTAGTTAAGCCCCGCCCAACCATGCACCAATTCGACAGCATTTAGTTAAAAATGTGACTTTTGTTGGATTACTTGGACACCTTGATTCTTCAGAACACCCAGAAACTCACCTGGAGCTGTGATTGGTCACCCTGACAGAAACACCGTGATTGGTTATAAGCTCATTTGCGTATTGTAGCCTTTTGTGATGTCACTATTGCAGAGATAAATTAAGGCCAAATTAACTCATTTGAAGAGGCGTGTAATTAACAGGACTAAGTGACCAGCACATATTGAAACATAAAACCAAGGAAGCGTTCATGCAACATTGATTTTAAAGCTGTAGCCTAAAAATAAATACATCGGTGGCTTGTCTTGTAGCTTTAACAGGAAGTATTGATAGAGTGGAAGATGCGATATCTTTTTTTAGAAACCTCGCCGGCAAAGGGTGCCGACTCTGCATTCTCTTCTCCTTGACCTTTAGTCCCCTGCACTTCTGTTTACATAGACAATATAACAGAAAAAAATGTTACAGTCACTTGTTTGGTTTTGAATATTGCATGAATGATTCAAATGCACTCTTTGTTTTTTTTCTGGGTGTTCTATGTTGGCTCAACTTTTGTGGCCCACATAATTTGTGTATTGAAGCTGGAGCTGTTGTTATGTTTGGATAATGACTCATCCTGGTCATTAGCGCTCCCACTAATTCTTAATGAAAGATTAGGGATGGGAAGCCTTCTGCTTTGGCCACATTCTCTGCATGAAACCCAGCATAGTTATTGGCCTGCGCCTTCTGTCTGACCCAAGCTCCCTAAGCTGTACCTCACTCTGGAGGGGCTTTAGCAATTTGGCATGCAATTAACACATGCAGCTTGTCTTCAAACTTTGTTTGAAATAAAAAAAAAATAACTAAAAAGTTTTGCTTTTGCAGATTTCTTTGATACTACTTTACAAGGACTTACTAGGGTAGGAATCTGACTGCTAGAGTCTCACTGTTTTTACTTTTTTTTGTTGTTGTTGTTAAATGGTATGCTTAAAAACCACATGTTCAAATAACATTCAGTAAGAAAAGTTTGTAAATGCATGAGTCAATTAATTTAGAACTCACAAACTTCCTCACTCACATTTAACAGGTTCTCCACAAGGAGGTATTACTCACTGAAGGATGAAATACTGGCATGAACCCACACCAGCAAGATCTCATGAATGCCAGTGTTTTCAGCCAGTGTCAGTTTTCTTTTGAAATAAAATATCAGAAATTCAAAACAGTTTTAGAGTGCAGCAGCAACTGGTTATTGATATGATCCTTGTGTAACCGGTCAGAAGAACGATACTTCAGATAGACTTTTAAAAATGCAGAGAAATGCAAAGTGACACTGCATCAGTGACACTGCATGGTTTTGTTTAAATAATATTGGTTTATTATAATGTACTAGCTATAATTATACCAACACTAAGGTACCACTAGTGGCTAGTTTACATTTACTGATGGTACATTCCGTTTGGTACTGTGTGGATGGCGTGAGTGCATGTGAAGTAAGTTATGTTACAGACATTTTTTTAATAATTTATTGCATAAGTTACTATGTAATCAAATACATTGATGTACACTTAAAACACTTATTTTAAGCATATAACAATATATATAAATACATATAAATTTATGCATTCAGTTACATTTTATTGAGTTTACATTCTTCATCAAAAGGTCTGTACTCCAGACTTTTTTTTTCTATATCAAGCCATGCAAAAAAAAAAACTATTCTTTACAGGAAGCCTGACAGTATGCGCAACAATAATTTCAGTGAATTCAAATCATAATAAAATACATTTTCTTCCACTTAAAAACATAAATATATTATCTGAAAGCTGATAATCCATACTTCAGATTTATTCTTGTTGTTTCAATTAGGACTGTGCAAGTCCTCAGTTTAGCATTCCATTTGCCAGTATTTGAACAGTATATCAGGATATCAAATAAGTCAGTGAAAAAAGGCACTGGCCAACAATTCTGCAAAATTATGTCACATTTTAATGGTGTGGTAAAGTGCAACAGTTATGCTCAGAGGATTAAGGAGATGATTGAGGCATGAGCTACCTAGGCTAACTACCCCAAATCTAGAACCAAAAGAATAACAACAAAAAGATCCTAAAACTCAAAAGGAACCTTTTGACCTTGTTCATGTCTCTGGCAGTATTAAGCATGATTCATCCTATATTTTTTTAAAAGACAGAATGTTTTGGCGTAGCTCTGAGTCTCTTTACTGCAGATTTTCTAAATCCCATTATAACTGGGTGGTCTTGGGAGATGTGTGCCTTGGCAACACCCACAGGCCGTGTCAGGTAAACACATTGAAAACATCTCACTCCTTGCTCAAGTCATGTTCAGATCAAAGAGAGGTGTAGTTTGCTAGACCACCATCTGTGCCTCCCATCACACAGCTTCGTGGCACCCAAATGATTGATACAGGAGAAAATCTAGGTCATACCATCTTCCGTCTTTCCTGACAGGCTAAAAGCTTGCCTCAGTGGCGGATTATCTCAAGATCAACCAAATTATGGACAAGGAGGTCTATAATGACAACACAAACAACTAGGTTGCACCATTACCATTCTGAGAGCCAAGGAGGCTGCTTTCTAACAATTGAGAATAAGCATGCAGCCGCTTTTTGTTCTCGTGGTGAACTTTAGTGAAGAACCTTAAGTGAAGTTTCACTTCTTCTTTTTTATTCAAAGACTATTGCCAAGCTGGCTCCTTATTTACAAGGGATCTTCCTTCCTTTGGGATTTACCATTCTAAGAAATCAGAACAGAACAAAACTTCTTTAATTCAGGTGTAAAGTTTGGAGGGATCTCGCTGAATGCAACTTCTCGGATCTTAGTAGAATGAGACGATCGTAGGAATTTCTTACATTTTCTGTGGAACCACACCAGTGATCCCAGTAGTGAGGTTGTAGAACATCGCATGTGGGTTCATGTTTTCGGGAGGCAGTCAGCACAAGGCTTACTTGTCCTCTCCAATCTTATGTGAAATTGAATTTAACATCATATGGTCATGCCAAAAGTTAACAAATGAAGTACTACCTCTACTCTACTCAAACTGATGGTAGACCTCTAGACCTTCAAGACCCCTTACAGAGTTTATTAGTCATCGGGCATCCTCAGAGGTCAGTAAAGGCTTCGTTCCAGTATCACATTATGCAGTTTTGTCCCTGTTTCTATTATTTTTACATTTTTCATGTGTCCCTGTTAATTTGTTGTTTGTTCCTCGTCCTTTCATGATCATGTACACCTGTGTCCTGTTCTTGTCTCCTCCCACACCCAGGTGTCTCCACTGTCCTTTTCTTTATATACCCCTGTATACACATTTTTCTTCCTTCACAAAAAGAAGTGTGCTTTTACTCATGAATAGCTTGTAAGACCCCCATGACCAGTGAAGGCAGATGCTTCTTAAGGAGCTGTTCATAGTGGCAGAGGATTGGGATTCACTGCTACCTGATGTAAAGAGGTCAGAGTGAATTACACGAAAAGATTCTCTACAAGCAAATTCCACGTTCCAAGTCTCTGCAGTGGCTGGTACTTTTGTAGGAAAAAGGAAAAAGCTGTAAGTAACACCAAAGACACCATACAAAGGGAGCCATTCGAACAGATGAATGGTGGCTTGTAGGACCTAAAAGGTGCATGAATGGCATACTCTTCAATTCAAAAAGGCTCAAATGTAAAACAGAACAGCATATGTCAAATCTCTCAGCTGAACGGTTACAGGCAACAAATGGTGGGCTGTTCTGTTATGATGCATGTGTACAAGAGCCATACACATTGAAGTTATCAAATGTATGAGTGCGTCTAGTTTTATAAATGCACTTTTTTATAGTGGTATTTTATTGATTTCTTAAAAAATAAATATTGTCTATCCTTCAGTCCATCATGAACAATGCTGATCACCCACTCTGCAGTATTGTGGCTGAACTGAGAAGCACTTTTAACCACAGACTCACCAGCATAAAGTGCTTCACTGAATGGCACAGAAAATCCTTCCTCCCCATCAGACTCTATAACTCCCCTTGTCACACACGAACACAACAATCTGTACAATAACCTGCTGCTACTTACATATAGATGTGCAATTTCTTATTGCTTTTAAATCATTATCATTATGTGAAATATCTTATTATTACTATGTCAATAGTCTTACCATGTAAAAAATCACTACTTATGTTAATATTACTGATATCTATTACATGATATAATGGACTTAGTATAGAGAACAACTCCAAACCACTATTTGTGTTACTGTTCAAATCATCAGAGATAAGTTAATGTGGGTTTTGTAGTGTTTTTCATGCTGATTTCAAATCTGTGTTTAGTTTTTCCCG
>JBBJLS010070920.1:0-11500 GCA_037577275.1 Bryconaethiops microstoma | reverse complement strand
AATTCATTCACAAGTAATTCTTCTCTGCTGTCCACATTTTCTGGTATACATTATAAAAATACAAAAAAAATCCCCTCTTTTAATGTATTGATATAGATATCCAAAATTACTTGGACTAATTAAGATCATTAGAAGTTAAATTAGAAGTACAGAAGTTGATTCTACTATTTGATTTTTAGTTTTATTAACTATAAACTATTTTTAAATAACGATGCTGTTTGTTACCATTTTTCCACAGAGACGGGG
Source organism: Bryconaethiops microstoma (assembly GCA_037577275.1). Lineage (NCBI taxonomy): Eukaryota > Metazoa > Chordata > Actinopteri > Characiformes > Alestidae > Bryconaethiops > Bryconaethiops microstoma. Next base: position 11,254 of record JBBJLS010070920.1, on the reverse strand, counting down.
GAGGGGCATGTTCTTGCGGAACGTTGACTACTTCTGTTGTTTCTACACGGGATCATTTCGTCACAGTTCTGTTTTGGTTGTGGCGTGGTGCAGTTGTCCTGCGTGTTTACAGTGTGAATAAAACACACATGGAGCTCAAATGGTAAGCAGTATGCAGATCTAGATTTTATTACAGCTTCATATGTCACGAGTGGCGGTTGTTCTCGTAGCTAACAAGTTTAATAAGGTTTGCATCAGAAGTTATTTCACTGTATTTGCTTATCAGTGTGTTTTCGTTGATACATAAACCATTACGTGCAATCACTTACGTGCAGTTGTCTGACCATGTGCAGTGTCTTGTGACGTTTTTCTAAATGGGTGCTGAATCACTTAATTATGTGCAATACCTTGTGTGCAATATCGATATTACTTATGTACAACTGATCTCTACTAAGTGCAGTAATATACTCCTAACTACCATCTGTGTCGTTAGATTTCACTTAACAGTAAATTATTAATCTGTAGTGTTCATATGCAGCATTTCTGTAGACTTTATATTTGATATTGTTCTCGTCTCTGTCTCCGTGCGTCTTCGCAGTCATGACATAATCAATTTCCTCCAGGACCAATAAACATTTCTGATTCTGATTCTAGATGTTTATAGAGGTGGATGGTAATTAGATCCATTTTCAAAACCGTTGATGCATTTCCTTTGATACATTGTGATCTAACTGCTATCTGTAATTATGTTTCTGCATTGAATTTAGAGCTTTGGCCTTTTTTGTGCAGAACAATCTAAAATAAAATGATCCAAAAAGCGTTTTGCTTCCTAAACTGAGATTCTGGATACTTTGTACTCCCTCTTTTTTGAAAGGGTACTTGTACTTTTTATTTCAACAAAGTAACAATAGTTTTTCTTTTGAGTATGCTTTTAAGATGCCTTATACAACTATGGCTGTTTTAAACTGAAGGACCAACTTTCACAAGTCCAGGCTGTAAGATAACTTCTTTTATTGTCCAGGAATGATCTAATCTTCCTCTTTGTGCAGGGATCAGGCTCCAGCAAACGACCCTGTTGTGTTTTCCAAAGACACCTTCGAGAAATTCACTCTGGCCCCCACAGTAAAAGAGCTGTGGGACCGGTTACAGAGGTACATTCATGCACCTTCTTATCTTTCACCCTATGATCGTCATTTTGTCGCAGCAGTGTATGAGTAATTCTTCTATCGGGACAACTTTGTTCCTGTTTAAATGTTTCTATTTCCTTTATCTTCTTCTGTATTGCTTTTAATGATGCACTAAACATCGTTCGATACTTTGTCTTTGAAGTCCTGATGTCAAAGCTGAAGAAAAAGAAGAACATGAGAAAAAGCCAGTTGGTCCCTCCTCAGAGCCAAAGCCACCCAAAAGCAATGTAATTTCAGCTAAAACCAACACCAGAAACAGCCATGGATCGGCTGGCTCTGCTTCAGACTGCAAAAACAACCTGACTGAGACTAAGGAGGAGAAAGGATTTCCTGACCCAAACATACCATATCCCTGCTACTCAGTCCTCACCCACAAAGAACAATGGACATACCTACAGTTGCTTAAGACAAAAAACTACCACACAGCTCCCCAGGTAAGTTGGAACTGTTTGTTTGACTATGCTATTTGTTTTAAAAATTGCCTTACAGAATGCTTAAATATTTAGAATAAAATGTGCATCATTTTGATCACTACACAGAATCTAATGCAAAAGGTAAAAAAAGAGGTTGCAGAATTCATGAAGTATCTACAGGATGTCTCCAAAGTATGCACTGACGACTACAAGTACACACCCTTGGGAGCCACTTGCTATTTGGAGGTACAAGACAGTTATGCTGAAATTTACAAACTAACTTACTTCTTTGTGTCTTGCACTGAGCAAAAGAATATTTAGTGACATGTCTCCACCTCTGATTAACAGGAATATTTTGAAGCCTGCTTGGACTATATGAAGAGCTATCCACAGGTTTACAGTATACAAGAAACCACCAGCCTGGCTGGTGGAAAGATTGTGTCAGACATTTCCTTCAACTTTGAGAAACAGCTGCTTGCAATGGTATAATACCTGCACAAATTGTACAATTTGCATGCACTTAGTGACCTTGAATTGACTGTTAATTGATTCTTCTACTTTCTATGTAGGGCAACATTCGGATGGTAGGAAAAAAAATTCTGCCAGATAAAACGCAGCTTTCTGTGGATTACGACTCTCTTTCAGCTGGGATTCCACCATTTAAAAAGGCCAGCCAGTGTCACATGGTAAGTGTGTGGCTTTAATTTTAATAGGCAGTTTTTGGGTGCTAAGGGACGTAAGTAGAGTTTGTCTATACAGCCACTAGATGGTGCTGTCGCCCTTTTTACATTTAATCTGTTTGATTGTAACGTTCGACTTTTCCTTATTTTTTAGCCTATCAGCAGTGACACAAATGCAGAGAAGCTCAGTGCTACCTATGAGCCTCATGTTTGTCTAGCAAAGGAAGCCTTCCTGCAACTCCTTAACAGCAGTGCTGAATATATGGAGGCATGGGAGCTGCCAGTATGGGTGAAAGAAAGCCCTGGCACAGGTAAGAAGTTGCCAGTCTTTTCTAGCAAGCAGCTGGCAGATTGTGTCTTTCTGTATCAGCTTCTTCCACTTAAACAACTACTATTACAAGCGAAACCATGCAACTGGTCCTCAATCAGCTGCAAAGTGCAACCTAATTGCATGCCATAGCAGTTCATCCTGACAAACAGATCCATGTTTGAATGATTTGCAACAACTTGGAAACTTATTTTGCAGCATGATTGTATTACACAGGTGGCAGTAAGAGTAAAACGGTGTACATCGACCCTCCTCTGCTGCAGACACAGGTGACCTGGAGAGAGAGAAATCATCTCATTCATGAGGAGGGTGTTAAACTCGCATACAAGATCAACGGCTCAAATCCTGTGTTTTTTCTTACGTCAGAGGACTACTCCAATAGAGTAAACTTTGCCCCAGAGGTACATATTCATGCATACTCATGGCAAATGTTGGAGAAATGCATATGCAGTATCTACAGGTCAGAATTAGCTCGTGAACAAAACTAGGCTTGTTTTTTTTTCTCATCTTATGTGTTTTGTTTTGCCTCTTAGGAAGAAAGTTCTCGAGCAGTTGTTTCATTTGATGATGGCAGCATAGATTTTGAAGTGGATGTAACTGAGTTGGAGTCATTTGGGGAGTCCTACCAACTTAGTAAGAAAGTAAAGACTCACGAATCAAAAGCACTGTCTAAAAATCAAACATTAGGATTATCTAAACCTAAATTAGGCTCAGGTGAACATACTTTGACTGAAGTAGTTTTGACACCTAAAGATGTTCCTCCACCACGCCCCACACTGGCAAAGGAAGAACTGCAAGATGAAGCAGCCAAAACCGATGTAGAGGACAGCTCAATGGACAAGAGTGCGTATGGAGACTCTGTGAGTAATAGTTCTGCTGTAGAAGAGTGTTCCAGGTCAGAATGTTCTCCAGGCAAACGAATAAGGTATAATTCAGACCACAGTACGAATTCTGATGAGTATCGCCTTGTTATTGATCATACAAGCCCCCTGCTAAATAGTGCAACCAAAGGGACCCGGGTGGCTCCGCAGTCACCAGAAAACCTCACTGACACTGCCTTGCCATCTTTCAACGAAGAGTCCACAGATGCAGACATGCCATTGAGTCCCACCAGCTCTGCTAAGGACTCCAAGAAAGGAGCCAAAAGGTCCAGAGTCTCAGGGGACTGTGACCAACTCGGGCACATTTTGAAGATGCAGAATGCCATGCTGAAATCCACTATGGTCAAGAGCCCAGAGCCTCTAAAAAATCAAACCTCAGACTGCAGACCTGCAGATCCCAAAGTACACAACAGCCATCACTCTCTGGTCAAGCCCTGTGTGACTTCTTACCTGCACTCCAAAGAAGGTCTGGGTGAAGAGGTTCCAGCTCTTGTCATCTGTAAGCCCATAGCGCAAAAGAAAAGTTAGTATTCATATTGATGCTTTTTTTGAATGAAAAGTCAGATTTAAGCACCGTTCAGACATGATAGGTTTTCTGTAAGTACACTATATTGCCCAGTCTAATTAATTTCACTGTCCTACAACCCAGTGCTGGGGGGTATTATACCCCACTAGCTGATGCTTTCTGTGGGTCATGGCTCCAGAGTGTCCCATTCTACTGGCACTGGCAGTGGCAGTGTGGGGACTGCACGCCTAATTACTTTCGATTAATACGCTCTAAAGTATCTGAGCTCATTTATTAAATGAGGTACATTTAAATAAAAAAAAAAACCAAAAACGTATGTATAATATAGCATATAAATGCAGTGTAAATTTAAATTACAGAGGTTTTCAACTGGAATCACAGTGATGCTTTGGTAACAAGTACAATGCTGCAGCACCCGATGTAAACAAATCCCAGTCTGAACAGTACTTAACACTGAACAAATATCTTTATTTTTCTCTCATGGTTATATGTTGTTGAGCACCTTAGCCTGCATTCTTCCTGAAAAGCCAGTCTGATGTCATGCAGCAGTGAAATATCTCAGGTTTACATACAACTGTGATTGAGCCACTGAGGGCCACTGTTGAAGTGATTTGGGTTTGTCGCCATGACAGGGCTGCTGAGAGAGGAGCTGCTGGTGAGTGCGGAGGATGAGCAAGACTTCCAGGCTCCAGAGGAGTCCAGTGTGCTTTATAAGCTCTACAGCCTGGTGGATATCCTGCTGATGGTGCGCAGCACTGTGGACATTGCCCAACCCAGACACGACCAAAGCACCTTCAGGGTGAGTGAGACCAGGGTCTGTTTGTATTTGGCACACCTGACATATAGTGGAATAGAACATTCTAAACACTGTTTTCTCTGAATGTTTGTTGCAGCGTGCAGGTCATGGCAAAATCAAGTGTCCTTCAAAAAAGATTAGTGTTTGAGGATCTCTTTTCAGAATCAGAAAACTTTATTGATCCTGGAAGAAATTGCTTATTGATATGGTTTTTAAACAATGGTTTAGTTTCCCTCTTTTTGTTGTTTAATGTATATAGCATTTGTGTGCCTAAATGATCACATACTTATTTCAAACTGTATCAGGCAGGTTTGATATCTTACATACACTAACATATTTGGTTTCTGAGCCTGTCTGAAATATACTGTCCGCTCTTAAAATAACCAAATGGTTGTAAAATGTTACAAAATTACTATATAATAGATAAAAATAGCGTGGGGAGTGAAGTTAGGAGTGTATATATCACAGTACAAAATTTTTTTGCAGTGCGTGTGTATTTATTTTTTTTGCAATAAATACAATTACAATTAAAAACTATATCAAGTTATTTTGACGATATCCATGTGCTCACAAAGTCATATGGTGGCACATTTTGATGTAATTTATCATAAAAAGTAACTATAATCATAATGTCCATCCCTAGTTTTATTTTTGTCTGTACTTTTGTCCATTTTCAAAGATATTAGTGTGTCATACAGTATCAGAAACCACTAAAAATGGCTGTCAGAGATCATTGATTATGCAGTGGTTTGAGTAACATTTATGATTATTTAAACATCCCGTTTGTAAAGTGCTTTGTAGTAAGCTCGAATTACAAGAACATTAAACATTTACTGATTAATTACATTCGGGGTAAGGGGTAAATTGATTTTTGGCACGGCTATTGCTTTGGATGTGAGTCAACTCCCTCCCTGTAAACTCCCTCCACTCCCTCCCTGTAAACTCACTCCTATTTTCCCATACAGTGCTTCATCCTAGATCCTACTATTAAATCATATTTGTGATTATAGTCATTAGGTCACACATTCTTCTAATTTTTTACCATAACAATAAGTGATAATGATGTATTGTAGTCCAGTGCTATAAAATGGAACAGTGTAGACTAGTCTTATCATTATAGCTTGTTAAGAACTTGGGTGTACGTTTATTGATGAAGCTGTAAAACACTACAAATTGTGTCATCTTTCTTTGGAATAACTATGTAATCTGTGTTGGTTCAGGCTGTCCCAGTTCATGTGCTGCCTAAACTGGAGTACCAGCTTTGTTATGGAGCTGAGAGCCTGACCCACAATGAGGCATGTCAACTCTGGGCCGAGCAGCTTCTCCACTCGAGCACAGTCTCTTTCATCGGTATGACATTTTACACGGCTACAGCTGGGCTGCAGTTGAACAGGCAGAACTGTTTTATAGGCCTTGTACTGTGATGATCTATAAGGAGAACTGGATTTAGCAAGATAAGCAGTTTGTCATCTTTAAAATAAACACGTTGATGCATCATCCTGGGCCTGTTGTTTTCCAAGGCAACGGCTCCGTTACTCTATGTGAATTCCAGCTAGTTCAAGTAAATGTGTCCTAAAGCAGTGGTTTGTACAAGTTTAGGCAGGGTTTGTATAGAAAAGCTCCACTAAGGCTTGAATCTCTTTCTTTCCAAGATAGAACAGAGCAGAGGTGGAGTCACTCTTTAGAGGAAGCTACTCCCCCGACAAGCCTCTTGCATGACTCACGTGGCCTGTGTTTGTATCTCTGTTGCCATAGCTACCATCGTTTTAACTTTAGACTAAATGACAAATGAAAGGGGGTAAAAACCCACACTTGTTTTGTCAGCAGTCTTTGCTGCAACCGTGGGCTTGGTTTTTCAAGCAGAAAGTCTAGTCAGTCCATTTTAACACATTTCTTTTTGAGATAGTAATCAACAAAGAATGTGTATCAGTAAATTCACTCTGCCTTTTTAAATGACCTAAACGGAACTGCATCCAAGGTCTTTACTGCTGATTAGATTTTTATTTTTTTTTTCACACTTTCAGACTTTTTCTGAAATGCTTCTCCCAGTAATTGTATTGTCCCTAACAGACCTACTCTGTCTCTCAATTAACATATGTATATCCTCCCCATTGAAAAGGCTTACTACTTATTGTTATGTAGTTCAAATTATTATTGCACACTACACTTACTTTTTTGGCAAAACTAACAAAGAATTTCTTTTGGCCACACATGTCAAACAACTAGAGGAAGTTGTGTCAGTTTTGTGCCCCCCCCCCACCCCACCTCACCCCACCGCCCACCCTTTTTATGAGTAGGAAGGAGTGCCTTCAGATGTACCAGAAATGGTTGCTAAACATCAATGTATGACACATCTGAGCAACACTTTTTGACTGCAAGCATATATGTCACTACTCACTTCACATTGTGATTACATATTAGTTAAACTGAGGGAAAATCTGCGAAGTCTTCAGTTTGCAGACTACAGTTGTTTTAGTGTTCTTGATGGGGAAGGTAAAAGAATGAAGAAATGTATATAATGACTTGTATTAAATAGCTTTTAAAAGGCAAAGAATGCAAGGGAGACATGTCATCCTTCCTTTTAAATTAGATTCTTATCTTATTTCTCAAATAAAATCCTTCAGATGAGGAAAGGGATGCAACAAATCTTGCTTTTGTGTCTAAGCCAGAATCCTCCCTTGTAGCAGCCATGCATGGCCTTGTTTTCAATTCACACTGACCTGTTGCTAAAGACCCTGGCATTGCTTCACAAGGCTCTGGCATTTGAAGGCATCTGTGCCTTCAGATATACTCAGTCATATACTCAGCCAGCTGATGGGCCTGTAACCTAGCGAAATGTTTATCCTGTCAGGTTCAGTTTCTTCAAATATAGGCTCTTTTGTATCTTATTAAATCTCTGTCCTATTGTTTCTTTCACTTAGACTGAGCACAGGGACGTGCGTTAAATTTTTGTTTTGTATTTCTCACCAAATGGTACATGTCATTTTCTACTGACAATCCCCTGAAGTTGAGTAGTTGTAAGCTGGGCTTGTATGGGAGACATCACTGGAAAACTCAGGCTGCTGGTGGTTGCCTGTGGGTTGGATTTAAGCCTGGAATAATTACTATTTTTGCTCTTTGGTCTCAGGTAATCATCGCTTCCTGATAATCCCTAGTCTACCAAGTGTCTTAATCAATTATATCTGTTAAAAGTGCTCTGGAATGACACATTCGTTCATTGGGTTCCGTGGCTGTTATATCATGGGAAAGTGCAGCACAGTTCATGTGCTCGTGTAACTTGTCGAGACAGGTCTGTTCTTTGTGCTCTGCTTTGTGATGGCTCACTGGCTTTCTCAATCAGGTGTGATGCAATACAGGGCTGTAGTGAAGTGTCATTTCACTTGCTAACAAAACCCTTCTCATACTTTATAAAAGAGTTTCATTATGTTTTTTCTCTGCACTTCCTTAGGTGCCGTTGTTTGCTACAGTTAATGAACTAGATAAAGTATTGTAAATAATATCACCCATTTCTACTGAGCATGTTTAACATACTTGATGTGCAATTGCAAGTTGAATGGGAAGTCGAATGCCAGCTTGTTGCACCCGGTTTAGTTTCCATACCATACAGTTTAACTTCTGCAAGACGGAAATAGTGTTTCCAATGTGGTGGAATTTAAATTATGTTCAAATCTATTTTAAATAAAAGATGAAGTGACGTATTATTGAGACATGTGAGCCAAAACTCCATCATGGCTTGTAAGGGCATCTGGTTGTATAATTATTATTACTTCTCTTGTTTTGTCTGTGTCTGTGTCTTTGTGAGTGTATAGGTCGCATCAACGCACACACATCAAAAGTAGTTCAGCTGCAAGAGCTCACAGCTGACTGGATCCAGAACACCACCTGTGATTTCAAGTATGAGGACCCTGTTTCACTACATGAACCTCATATGACCCCTCTATTTATTGAGTTAATTACAATAATGATAATGAATGCATACAATAATGAATGCTAATTGCACAAATTAAGCAATGTTCACAGCAAGCTTTAATGATTAGATCATTGCTTAATTCTAAATTTGGACTCTGTGCACTTCACATATGCGAACAGAGGCTTACTGAACCATCTATTTCTGTCTTTTTTTTATTTTTTTTTTTATTCAGGCCAGCTAGGTGTTTGAATTCTCTCCACCACATATTGAAAAAAGTAATGGGGTGAGTTGACCTTTTTCCCTTCCAGACACTTTTATGGCATGTCTCTCGCACATGTCACAACAGCACCGCAAGTGTGGTCAGGATGGGAACACATACCTCCCTCTGAAGTAGCGTAGTGAATTCTGCAGCCTTGTCTATATCCAGCGGCCAGCTATACATTGTTGATCATCTCTGTGCTTGTTCAAGAGCACTGTGTATTGCACAATGGGAGCAGATCTTACTATATTCTTTGTTTTGTATAGTTTTCTGTATGTAGAAGTGACCTGCATTAAGAGGCCCTTCTGCTGTGTGGTTTATCTGTCTGTACTTGCCTGTTAGTGTTCACACACTGCATGGTGAGCTCGCTTTGTAAGCATGGATGGAATGCATGAGAATGTTGCCATCTTCTTTGCTAGAACATGCAATCAAACAGGATTTCTGCTGAAGTGCATGTTTCACAATCAGAATGCTGATGACCTTTTTCCCAGTCGGATGTGAAGGTCTCTTGTCCATAAGCTACCACTCAACAGTATATCTTTCTCCCCTCTGGGAAGCAAAAAGATTTGTAAAGATTTGTTTACTATCTGTTTATTTTCTGCTTAAGCTATCAGGAAGGGAGATACCTGTTTGTGCACAAACCTGGGGAGGCATTTGTGACCATCTACAAAGCAAACGATGGAAAGAAACCCAGTCGTAGCATCTATGACCTTCAGGCAGTGCACTGTGGCCCCCCTGTGGTCCCTCTGGAGACCAGGGTGCCCTGGGTTCCCCTGGACCACCTCCACCTAATGCCTTTTCACCTGAAAAACAACAGACCACCTTGTACCTTCCCCCCACACTCACACCCACAGTACAAGGTATTTATGGTTGCATAATTCCTTTCAGTTCCAAAAGAATAAGGAAACAATTTATTGCCCATAGGAATTAAGTGACATTTCTTGTTCATTTTTGATTCGTTGCTAAATAGGTGTAAAAGTCCCACCAGTGTGTTCTACTAAGTTAGAGACATTTTTAAGATACCATGAACCTCATAAAGCTCACTTGTAATTCACCTACTCATGTAACCCATCATGTAAATATCAGTTCTCCACAAGTCAGAACCTTTTATACAATTAATTGTATTAAATGTCTCAATGACATGATAACATGATAGTACCCAATAGTAAAGGAATGTCTGAAATATTTTTCTATTCCCAGCTTTATTGAACAGTTGCAGAACATTTAAAATAAACTTTTTTAAAATATTGATGCTTATTTTAATAAGGATATGTTAATTACATTTACCATTAGTTAATTGGATGAAAATGCAAGTAAAAGTGTTGTTTCTGCCTAGACTTGTTGGGCCTGGTAGAGATGAGGTTTGGCACTATTTGTACTGTCCTCCTTTATATTCACAGCCTTCAGAGAAAATCTGTCATAGATTGCGTTTGATAACGTGCGTGGAACAGGTACATCTTACACAACCCTTTATATGCAGCTAAAGTAAACAAGTCATCCCTGAGGTATTGCCGTTTTTCCAGCAAACGTCTTTCTACCCAGCCCTGATAACAGATCTGTACATGATTCTGTTATCAGCACTGCCAGACCACTCCATTAATTCACTTGCTCCAGAAATAACATGTAGAAACTACAGTTTTTCCATTTTCTTTCCCTAAAACATAACCTCTCAGACTTACAATGAGGTTGACTCTTGTTCGGTCATTTGTTAACATTACAAGGGCGGGGCTGCTGCTTTAGGGGTGGCAGAAACTCCTCACAATAGTAGTTAGTGAAGAATTCTGTGAATTCTTTTACTTCTATAAACCTTGTCCATGGTATTTGTTGGTACAGGCCATGAGGACGGCAGCCACACCTTTCCCTGTGTTGCACTGTTTGTACAATACTTAAAGCTTGGCAGACTGTATAGTTATGTCCTGTTCATCACTGTCAGCAACACTTAAACCAGTCAGATCAGCATCTACCCTCTAGTAGCATTCTATTTAAAGGAGATGCTGTTGGTGATTTCTGTGACTTCACAGGGATAAAATTAAGTTATAAATTCTCCCATTACCTCAGACAAAAAAAAAGCTTTGAATATCAGCTGACTGTTTTTCCTATTGTGTTCTCTCTCTAACCATTTCTTAAATTCTCTAACTCTTTCTTCTCACTCTTTTTTCTCTCTCTTTCTCTCTCTCTCTCTCTCTCTTTCTCTCTCTCTCTCTTTCTCTTTCTCTTTCTCACTCACTCACTCACTCACTCACACACACACACACACACACACACACACACACACACACACACACACACACACAC
>JBBJLS010070919.1:0-11500 GCA_037577275.1 Bryconaethiops microstoma | reverse complement strand
CACTGAACTCATCCAGCCACGTCTTTATGGAGCTGCTTTGTGCACTGAGACACAGTCATGCTGGAATAGAAAAGGTTGTTAACCAAACTGTGTCCACAAAGCATAGTGTTGTCCAAACTGTCTTGGTTTGGGGTCTAGCTCAAACTCTGAAAAACAGGTGTGTCCCAATATTTTGGCCATATAGTGTATGTAAAGTTTCGTTTTAAATAAAAGGACCACTTTAATGGAAGTGTAAATAAAGAACCACTTTAATGCCATGAAGTGAGATAAAAGAGCATGAGGCATAATGATTCAATGATTAAATGTATAGATATTAGATATAATAATTGATTTAAGAAATAACCATACATATTGTAATAATGTATCTATATCAAGGTGTGCATTTTCATTACATATCTCTCTAAATAAGCCAATTATTATAAGTTTTACTTGTTGAGGATGGTAAAACCTCATTTTAAACAACATAAGAGCTGGTCAGTTTTATCCCATCCGGGTGTTGGCCACTAGTAATGAGGCAGTTTGATTATGACCTTCCACTGAATCTTAAATGTAGGTACACATTGCTGGAGTGAAATATGAAAGCCCTTTCATATTAGCTTTTCCTTCATGAAGGTGAAAGATCACAGGGTAAATCGATATTCCACCACATTCCTTTAATGCATTAGAGTTATTGTATTTTTTCCCCCACTGTGAATTGAATGTGTCTCAGTTTGCATTGGATGGATAATGCACATGCAAAAGCTGTTTCATTCTCGAGTGAGCATGGAGGGCTTGACTGTGGCATGTTGATTAAATCATTCTAATCATCAATGGCGTTTGTTGATATAGGGCAAAAAGGCAGGCACCAAGCTTGACCTTTGACCACATATAACATACAGTCGTTCAGTGTGACATAAACAAAGTTGTATTTTGTATCTGAGCAATTCAAGAGTGGCATAAAATGTTACAGAAAAAAATGTTTTTATTGTGTCATTGAAGGTCATTGAAGGTCAATTTTTTTTAAGTCTTGGAAAAACATAGGCCCCTGGTCAGCCAATGTTTCTTGTGAAATCGAGAATCTTTATTGGGAATTTGTCTCATCTTCACTGGGAATTTGTCTCTTTGCTGCAGTAGCTGCCTCCACTCTTCTGCTAAGGCTTTACAGTAGATGCTGTGCTGGTGGAGCAGTGTATGGTGACGGTACCTTGCTCAAGGGTACCTCAGTGGTGCCACTAGCAGTCCTGGGATTTGAACCCACGAGTCTCTGATCACAGAGCTCACTCCCTAACTACTAGGCCACCAGCTTGGTGACGTCAGGTAGCTCTGGATCACAAACTCCTCTTTAACTTTAACCAAAGGTATTGGATGGAGCTCCATCCCGACAAAGAATGCATTTCCATTGCCAGTGCTTTTCCGTAGAGATTATATAAGCTGTGGGTAATTTAACAACTGTGTCAGCAATGGGTGCACCTGAAAGTAACTGAATGAATGAGAAAAGATGCATCCAATACTGTCAAATATACAGTATATGTTATTTCAAAGTCTCTTTTTATCTATTCCCACCATTTCTATCCAAGGAATGGGTTTGATTGGCTGATGTTGTGCTCTACATCAGGACAGCTGTTGGAAAGGCACACTGTCAGTGAGAGTTCAGGCTTCATCCTGCACCAGTAGGGGTTCCGAAACTGAGCCGACATCTGTCTGCCTATATTGTTTCCCTGACTATATATTGGAGATAATGACGACCTCCTCTCACCCAAGTCAAAACAATTACTGAAAGTCCGGTAACTGTGTCAGCCCTGGGTCAAGGTCAGGCCCCATCTGAAAGTACCTCAGAAATGCTTGATGCTCACAATGCTAATACCACATAAAATCTATAACACATGGGGGCAGTTGGCACTCATTGACTTTCACTCTTCGTTAGCCATGTTAACAGTGCACAGTCTGAAAGACATAGTCTAAACAGTGCCTCTCATATGTGTACCATATGACACTGGTTAGACTTTGTGCACTGTGGTGTATACGAAAGCCAAGCACTCTGGAAAAAGCATTTCACTTAATTTATTGTTTTATATAAATGTGTACATCATACCTATACGGTTATATATATGACCTCAACAATGTAATTGGCTAAATCTGTATTCTGAAAGGCAAGTTTTTGGAGCAATGCTGTTGAAGAACCAGCTTTGATACCATAAAGAACCTTTATGGATGGTTCTTTAAAGGAATACATCTACTAGACCTATTGTATTTTGACAGTTTTGTATCTTGGGGCAGCTGGTGGCCTTGTGGTTAGGGAGTTGCCCCTGCGATGATGAGGTTGTGGGTTCAATTCCCATGACTGCTAGTGGTGCCACTGAGCAAGGTACCATGCCCACACACTGCTCCCCGCGAGCTGTGTTCCTGGCTGCCCACTGCTTCATTTGGTGAATGGGTTAAATACAGAGAAGGAATTTCACACTGTGTGCTGTGATGTGTTCACATATGACAAATGAACACTTTACACTTTGTACATAGTTAGTAAAAGAACACGAAAGTCATTGACCTGTCTATTGATGTCTGTTACAAGTGTTTACAAGTGTTTGGGATCAGCAGGTTATATGAAGAAGCACTGAATTAGTGGCCGTGGTACAAATACAGAAGACGGGTAAGTATTTCTTTGGCGCATGAAAGACTGAGGTGGTCAGTTAGAAGTATTATGCCAAAATAATCACTCCCATATCTGCTGTTCCTTGACCTTTACTACATGTGTTCATATTTTAATATAACATCATCCTGTGCTAGTACTTCTACTTATGTATTCATTAAGAAACCATGTTTAAAAGGTTATTTAGGGAATTAGCAGTGTTTCTCCTTTAGCAGTGCCCTAGACATCTCATAGCAATTCACAGAATCACCTCTCTCTGCAATAGTCCACCTGATCCCGTTCACGAATGGATCTAGAATCCACTGGTGAGCTGGATCATATGTATTATAGGAATATTAAAAGCATAGTAATCATGGAATGTGGGTAGCTAAGAGCAGGACTAAGAAATGTATTTTGTTTTCTTAGGGTCTTGCAATAAAGGATAAAAGGGGAGCCGACCCGCTCAGTCGCGAGACCAATAACTAGGAAACCTAAATAAATAAATAAATAAATAAATAAATAACTACAAATACAACAACATGAGAAAGAGATTGAATCATTTATTTATAGCATGTATGGATCAGCAAGTTTTTTTATCAGGCAGTAGGGAGTGAAACATTAAATTGACAGGTGATTTAATGGACTTCAGGGAGGTCCAGGGCCCAAAATAACATACTGATGAAAAAACAAATCATCTACACCAGAGGTCCCCAACCACCGGGCCGCAGACCGGTATCGGTCCGTGAGTCATTTGGTACCGGGCCGCACAGAAAGAAAGAATAAAAAATATTTTATTGATTATCAAAGCCTGAAAGATCTTTTGGAAAAAAACGCTCGTCTCGGTCACTTGATACAGTACATCAAAAATTAATCCCACAAGCCAGCAAAAATGAGCAAAAAGTTCTATCTGTACCGGTCCTTGAAAATATTGTTTTACTTGAGACCGGTCTGAGGCCCAAAAAAGGTTGGGGGCCGCTGATCTAAAGCACGAGAAAGAAGTTCACTGTCAACAAACAGAGGGAAAAAAAAGGTTTAAAGAAAAAGGGCAGACTACCCTTACATTCTCTTCCTTATAAAGAATATAATTAACAAACAAGACATCTTAAATACAATTCAGCAAACCGAAAGATCCTGTAGACTTTTAAACATGCAAAGCATATGGCATCGCTCCAAAGAAGCCCTTCTTTTGGCAAACGTTTCTTCTGTCGAAAGGAAATATATTTCACTATATATTTAGTATCTGTTTAATTTAGGCAAATTCAGTCCATTACTGTTTCAGTGCACATCCCAGACTCGTATCCAGCCCTTCAATCGAAGTCTCAGCCACCGCGTTCGCCTCGGGCCACGCGTGTATGTGTGTCGCACATGTACGATTCTCCAGCGGTGAGGACAAACAGCCAGGCCAGCCGCCGCAGCACGTGCCTGAAGATCAATGCGGCCCTGGTGCGCCTCACACACGTCCTACTGTGGGCCAAAGCAAACCACTTAACGTGAGGAGTCATTTCCAGGACTTCCCTCTGAAAACATGCACTTCAATTCCGCTGCATCTTCCTCCACCTCGGCTGAGCCTGGCCTCGGTCCCTGCATTGTAATTTGGAACAAATGGAGGCCATTTACGCAGCGGGCGGTGACATTTTCTATTGTTCCTCTCTCCACAAGAGCAGAACGTGGCAAGGAGAGGGAGGCACGCCACTGCGGCCGTACCGTCCCATTATGTGGTGTCCTGTAAATACTCAGGCCAGCGTTTTTCTGTAGTTTTCCGGAATTTACTGGGTTTTACATTTGTAAAGCATTTCTGCATAAATAAATCATTATAATAAAAACAAAAGTTCAGCTGTCATCGGGAGACTGCGTGTCTCATGCCACCGTCTGTTGTAGCTGAGAGTCTGTGACTATGATTCTCTCTCTCTCTCTCTCTCTCTCTGAGTAGATGGCCCTCCCTCTACCCCATCATTCAGTGAGATGCTAGCCAAGGATGGCAGGTTTACACTGTTGTTTTCATCACCAGTTCACTTAGAAAATCAACAAAACATGTCATCTGACCAGGGCTGCCCCACCTTCATCATGTGACTGTAGCAACACTCTTTAAAAATATCGGTGCCAAAAAGGGAGATCCACGTTCCCTAAAGAACCTTTAAATGTCTGTTTATGTAATGGATCCTTTTGGTGAATGAAGTGCGTGCTTATGAAGAACCTGTTTAAAGTTTAAAGAACCACCACGCGATCTGAAATGCAGGTTCTATACCTAGAACTATACGTCCAATCTCCAATGACACCTTCACTGATCCGTAGAGATGGCTGTGTGGAACTGATCCAACGAAAACAGCCGGGAGGCTCAATGTTTGCTTTGTGAGTTTGTACATAGTCTCGCTAATTTTAAGTGGGATTACCTGGAGGTGTGAAATTTCCACTTCTTTCCCGAAACAAGATAACTCAGGAAAGTGATGACATGCTGCAGAGAAGGATTACTGGCACAGAAACGGCTCTACCCAGAAGTATTACTACGTCAACACTTTGAAGCGTCTAGTTTATGTTAGCGAATAATTACTCCTTTTGCTTCATCGCATGCCAAGAAGCAACGGCATCCATTAAGTCGCCTGGCCTCCTGCTCTACGCGAGCAGCTGAAAACCACACTGAGGTGAGTTCCCTAAAGGAATCTTATCTAATCTTCTGTGATGTGCTCTCTTTATTTTCACCGTCTTCATTTGCACCAAGACGCCGCTGCGGAAGATGCCAGTACTGAAGGGCAACTGCTGCAGGCTTTGACATTCTGTCATGAAGTTTCAACATGTCAGCCCTCTGCAAATCTCACTGGCTTTGCGATTCTATAAACAAACCTACAGGTGTTCGGATGGAACACGTCTCTCTTTTTCTCTACACCCACACCTGACAAGCACATCATCCATTATACTCCAGCTGCTCTGCCATTATGTTCTGCAGGCATCTGCAGAATTACGATCGGACTGTAAAGGACCTGCTGGGTGTTTTCTAGCTTCATAATCCCCTGCTTGCATGTCTCAAACCTTATAAATAAAATAAAAGCTCCTGATACTCTTAAAAAGGGGGTTCTTCGAAGGTTCTTCAGTAAAGGTAATAATTATATCATGGCCATGACAAAACAAAAAAACAGTTTGAAAGCTTAAATGATTGTTGTCCATGGAAGCTAAGATTCTTTAGAAGAAAAACCTCTATATACCACCATAAAGAGTGTCACTATTTCTGCAGTTAGTAGAACCCATCACTGATACTATAGGCAGACATACTTTCCATCAATATTCATATATATACATTCATTACATTCATTTATCAGCTCCACGTACCATAGAGGTGTACTTGGTACTTTGCAATTACAGATTGTAGTCCATCTGTTTGTTAGACCCCCTTTACCTCATTCATCAATGATCAGGGCCCCCAAAGGACCACCAGTGAGCAAAACTTATTTGGGTGGCCTATTATTCTCAGCATAACCTGACATGGTAGTTAAATATTAGTGAGTGTGGCCCAGACTGGATCATACACTGCTGCTGCATCTTTTCAAGACTCTGTCACTGCTGGACTAAGAACAACATGAATATTTAGCTGAACTGTCATCAATAACTTTACATCTGCAAGGTGGACCAACAGGTTAGATAGACAAATTATGCCTATGTAGCTGGACCAATCAACAGGAAGGCCTATGTCTCTTCACTGGTTGGCTGGGTGACTGGTAGAACATGTGGAGGTGAAATGCACCATTACAAATGAATCCCACAAAAAGTAGTGTTGACCTAAAACATGGGTGGTTTTTGCTCATGTTTTTACTCTTAATAGAAAATTTGCTATTTGTTTGCTTTTACATATGATTCTGGAAAACTACAGAAATTGATATGAATGTGTTTGAGCAGAAATTGTCTGTTAGATATGATACTTATGATGCTAATAACATTATAATTCTGACCTAGTTGGAGAGCTAGATAAATCTGTCTTTATTAATGACATATCAGGCCATAGAAAACACCATAGCAAAATTATGAGATGAATTATTAAACGAAACGCAGAATTATGTGCTTCTGTTTCTGCACCAGCGCTTTATGAAAACTGCACAGTTATCATTTTTAGGCTAGTAGAATAGAAAAATAGCCTTGCCTGGTTCTGTATTTCCAGGAGTATCTCTTCAAAGCTTAGGACCTTCACTGCTGAACCAAAATGTCGGCATTTTATTTATGCTTCGTTTGCATTGACTAATACATGGTCCATAGAATATTCAGTAGAATGCTACAAAAGTACATGTGCTATTGGTCTAATATTGATTGCAGGTACAGTTCTGACTTAATGGCCATCAAACGGAAAACAGACAAACACACACACACACACACACACACACACACACACACACACACACACAAGAATGAGAATGAGACATACCAAACCTACAATCTTTAACCTCATACTGTCTTGGCTTACACGTTAACAGCTCAAGCACATGTAGGAAGAAGCCAGGTCAAACTGGCTGGCTGTCAAAAATGAAGGACTTTTAATGAAAGCGGAGTACCAGACCACATCATTAACATATGGGAAAAGAGAAATAAAAAACAGAATCATTTGACCATTAATCAAAACACAGATGACAGCGTCAGCGGTTGGGTCTGACTGATGATGCGCCAAGATAATCTGATCTTTCGCTCGCATTATCTTGTGGATATGTCATATTTGTGAAGTAAGCCTTGTTGGGGTTTGTTGCGTGTATCAATATTATGACAAGTATTCGGTCGTCTCGGGGGGAGCGACAGTGCCATGGATGACAGTGCAATCACATCAAACCAAAGCATGCTGAACCCAAATTAGGGACAATTTGCGCCAAATGGTAAATGTCTCTTGCTATTATATTGTTGCCTGTCACTTTTATTGTCACTGTGGCATCAAATGTTCTGGAAAGAATCTGTAACAATCTGTTCCAGATCTTTGCTTTAAATATATCCTCAGAGAATACGACTGCACAGGCTTGTCATTTGTCATCAGAGATTGTAAAGGACTGGAAATACCTCTTTAATTCCAATGCCATACTGCAAACACACTGTTCTAAAGACACCCAAGGACTTTTAATAGTGTAGTGAAAAATCATTTTTACTCCGTTTTCACCACAAATGTAGTTGATCGACAAAGACGCTTATTATCTGAAGCTTTAATTTTGCACTACAGCTACAATGAAACTACACTGCAAACTGCTTTGAGCCTGCATACTGCTTTATAGTATATGCAAGAGACGAATAAAAAAGTTTAATGAACTATATATGAGAAAACAGAAATGACTATACAGGTACTGCTTACTGGCAAAAAATGAGTCAAAATTGTACAAATGTATAGGCTCTTTCAATGTTAGCACTCTGCTAACAACTTTAATAACACTTAAGGTTCCTAATCAGTGCTGTTTTATTTAGTTATATATTGAAACATGTTCACTAACATCATACTTTTACTGATTATGTGTAATATTTCGGCAACACAAAAATAGCGACAATTTGAAACAACAAAACTTACATGAAACTTCCTCCTGGATGCTGGGTTAGCTTCCAGTGCCTACAGTCACTTACGATAAGTGACTCAGATAACTGATTGATTGATTGCTTGATTGACTTAAAAGCATTAGAAATATAACCTTATAAATACAAAAAAAACAAGATATTTTTGGAATTTATGCTGGAAGGTGTTTTAGTTGTGTTGGTAGTTATGCTAGGCTTGCTAACAGCTTGTCGCACAATACCTACTTTACTAAACCTCTGGTGTTGCCATACTGTCTTACAGAATTCAGTTTTCTGTAAAAATAAATGTATAGACAAATATAAGACCTCAGAATGGCGGCTACTACTATTTTAAGCTGCAATATGCAATTGTAGGTAACAAAATGTCATTCAGTGTCAGAAACTATATAAGCAAGTCTTAGAGATTACTTAAGGACTCAGTATAGTCTGAGGTAAGTGTGGGAAGATTTAGGCCTGCAGTTTACTTGGAGGCCATACATTTATAGCATTTAGCAGACACTTTTATCCAAAGCAACTTCCATTCCCTAACTACAGGGGACAGTCTCCCTGGAGCAACTTGGGGTTAAGGGTCTTGCTCAGGAACCCAGTGGTGGTGCTGAAGGTAGGATTTGAACCCATGACCTCTTGGACCAGAGGCAAGTATCCTACCCACTAGGCCACCAACCTCCACCACCATGCATTTCCATTGTTCTCATAGCTACATTAGTCTCATAGCTCGAGTGCAAAACTAAAGAAGCATACCTCAGACTCCAAACATGTCCTGGCTGAGCACATTTCACTAGATTAGATTTTTGGCCTATCATTTTAATTGCAACATCATATATGACACATTGGATTTGATATGTTAATCAAGATCTGCTAGCAACATCCAAAAATGCGTCACATTTTGATTGCTGTACTGGAAATGAGATACCGTTAATGTCATCCTTTTACACTGTTCTGTTAGTGTTCGTCTTCTGGGGTTTGGGGGCTAATATCCAGAGGGAGTACACTGCTACAGGGTTTTCCCCCCAAAATCCTCACAAAGCTTCGACGACGAAAGCTTTGATAGGGATCAAGACAAACGTCAGAGACGTTTTTCAAAGACAGCATCCTGAGAAGATTGTATAAGCTTGGGATATTTGTCTAAAAAGATTGCATGGGTGTATGTGTGCTTTCACACTTCTACCATTATTCACAGCCCATCTGCTGGAATGTTCTTGATGAAATCCAGCGCATGATGGGAATAATGGATGGCGTGTCAGATGGCTCAACTGTGTGTGTGTGTGTGTGTGTGTGTATTTGAGAAATGTTCTCATACCATGTGATATCATAAAGACAAATAATAAAGAGCAGGATGTATGAACATCAGACCATGAGAAATGCTTGAGAACACATATTTGGACAGATTCCTACCTTTCCCTATGAACCATAGCAACGACTTGTTCTTTCCTATTGGTTGTACATTGATTGTACAGTTTTCAGTATTGAGTTTGTCTTCGCTAGACGCTTGTGAAAGTCATTGATTAAATGGATTTAAAGTCCAAGCATTTTCAGGCACTATATAAAAAAAACGTTCATAGACAGCTGCTGCTCCAACAGCTCTTCTGAAATCAAGGGCATTAATAGGGGTAGTTTCTCCCCTCTTTGCAGCAGTAAAAGCCTTGGCTCAGTAGGGAAGGCTTTACTCTAGATGTTGGAACATTGCTGTGAGGATTTGACTACATTCAGCCATGAGAGCATAAGTGATGTTCTGGGTCACAAACTCCACTCCAACTCATCCCAGAGGTGTTAGATGAGGGTCAAATGTTTTTCTTAGGATTATACAAGCTCTGTGTTTGCGTCCGTGCTAGCAATTGGGGCAACTGGTGGTCTGGTGGTTAGGGAGTTACCCCTATGATCGGAGAGCTGTGCGTTCGAATCCCAGGACTGCCAATGGCACCACTGAGGTATCCTTGAGCAAGGTACTGTCCCCACACACTGCATCACTGACTGCCCGCTGCTTCACTTGGAGAATGGGTTAAATACAGAGAAAGAATTTCACGCTGTGTTCACATATGACTAAAAGGGGACACTTTACTTTAGCTGAATTCACAAGCAAGGTTAGCCATTGGTAGCAATACTTCACACTGTGTTTTACACATACAATCACCATAACATATCTACTGATAGAAGTTGGACAGCACTGTGTTTGACCGATTTAACGGGACATAAACATGACAGAAGTGGTAATAAATAGTGTTTACTACAGATTTCACAACTGTTGATGTGTGGAGCCATCATCTTGGATTTTGAGATCTGAGTCAATCAGCGCTAGAAATCTGACTTAATGGGACGTTCCAGTTGAAATTTCCAACCTGGAGCTCAGAAATGTCACTTTCTCCACTCACGCAACAGTGTACGTTTGAGAACTGGCTGGGTGGGTGTTTGTTTGAGTCGGGGGCAGGGCGCTTGCTGCATGTGATGCAGAATCAAACAGCCTGTAGGATTGCATGCCTCTCATGGGAAAAGAAATACACTGAAATGGCAGAGACTTCCCATCTCACAGTTTCTCAGATGGTAGATACAATGACAAGTGACGCAAACATGAACTGAAAATGAAAATACAGTTTTGTTTGCTATGCCTCCTTTTACGGCAATTGGCTTTTATTTATTGAAATCACAAAGACTCACCACAGAAAATTTTTTTATTTATTGAGAGTCTATTTATTAATGGAATTTCCTGGATCAAGTAATTCTAGGTGATCAAGTTCAACAAATCGCACACACACACACACACACACACACACAGCGCTCTCTCACACTTTCCCTCATGTCTGCCAACACCCAACCAATCAATACCAATCTTCATATCATTGGTTTGAAAATTGATTTGCCATGTTGTTAAATGAATGACTTTAGGGATCAATGCTTTCAAGGTTGCTCCCAGCACCTACTCGTGTGGGGCTATTTATGACTCATGATTTATGACAGACCCTTTCATTCTCGCATGCTTTTCATCATTCATTCATTCTGCATTCCAAACAAAGCGGCATAATCAAACATATTAGAAAATGTGTACCGTGCTGGTCTACAGACTGAGTACACATGCTGGTGATTTTTCATACCTGACAGAGTATGACACTAAACAAAAAAAAAAAAAAACATGTCACAATACACAAAAAAAATCTAAACACATATAAATTTAAAATCACATATAAATTTAAAATTACCAAAAAAAAGCAATTCAATGAGCAATTGCCCATATCATTAAAATCATTAAAAACTACATTTCTTCGAATCTTGTAAATAAACATGCTGCAAGCATATACAGCTCTGGAAAAAAAATAAGAGACCACTGCAAAAATGTTCAGTTTCTCAGGTTTTATCTTTTATAGCTGCAAGTATTGAACTGAA
>JBBJLS010070918.1:0-11501 GCA_037577275.1 Bryconaethiops microstoma | reverse complement strand
AAAGAAACCCACTGCTGATATAAACAGATTCAAACAATTTTCATAGGTGCCTAAAACTTTTGCACAGTACTGTATGTATATGTACATGCAGCAGATTGGATACGCAGGGTTGCATTAGTGCCTTACAATTTGCATCAGAGATTTGCTAATTATATGAAGAACTTCACTGAGTGTGCATCAAAGCCTTTGAAGCTTGGTTTCAGCAAGTTATTTGTAGTCTACATACATTACCTGCATATTAGTGTCAACAAATGTAGTGATCAGGAATAAAGCAGAGAGTCAGCTCAGTATAAAATTAATGGAGTGAGCTTGAAAATACAGACTACTGTTAAACAAGCTGAACAATGATGTAGACAGCAATAGTAATACATGACACTGATACAAGGGTTATACACCAAAAGTACAACCCCTTATTTCAACCCAAACACGCTACCTACACACACAAGCTGAGACATGACATTGCTATGATAATCTGTAATTGTGAGAGTTTTTGAAAGAAAATATGATCATAAATGTTTATGAAGGCAATAAAACAACTGTGCTCGTAAAATGCAAGCGCCAAACTACAGTTTAGGCTACAAGCTCCGTAGTTGGCTACACTAGCAATCAAATTAAAACTTTTTTATATGCTGCATTACCAACTTTAAACATAATACAATAAGCATCATGAGAGAGTTCACTGTTAAATAGCTTATTAATGGCATAGTTGTAACATAACTGACAAACAAACAGCTCGATCAGGCTATATTAAGTATTAAGTGTTAAAGAGAGAGATGTATTAAATTTGTATTTGTCAATAACATTAAAATAAATGTGATTTAGTATATAATTTATTAAATAAAGTTAAACTGAAGTCAAATCAGTTTATGGAACAGTAGTACGTTTATGAAGGGATGGGCAATGAACAATGATGGAGCAAGGATGAAAAAGACAATGGAAATTCTAAATTAGCAATCAGTGTAGTGCACATATATGGCAGTGTGAATTCATATCTGTGTTAAAAAGGCTCACTAAAATGTTGAACTCTGGGTATGCTGAACCAACCACAAAGAATATGAATGCTAAGAACAGACTGAGGCTTTGTAAGCTTTTCAAATTTGGCAACAACGATAGAAAAGAGGTTTGAACCCAGAATCTTCTGACCTGAAGACAGATATTTTGACACCATGACTGAGCCTGTATTAAGAATCTAAAGAAACTTTTCAGGAAGTTATGAAGGTTCAAATATGGCACAGATTAAAAATGAATGCTGGCCAATGAATGCTTTTTAGGCACTTCAAACTATTTCTGGATGGTTTTGCATTAACTGCATCATTTATGTTACATTGAATTAAAAAGGGGCATTTTCAAAATAAATGCACCTTAGTTTTATATTTCAGTCAAAATGACTGGCTGATGCAGTAAAGTGATTTCATTCAATATTTTATATATTTATAGAAATCGTGTCTAAAAATAAGTGTAATTCTCTCATAATGGTCTTCCTACAATCTTGAGCAATTTTGTCTACATTTAAGAAGCTTTCACTTGCCAAGATATCATTTGTTTTACATGTCTTTTATAAGGGACTAGTACCTACACAAAATGTTATGAACAAAGCGAGGACGAGGCCAATGAAATAAACAGTATAGAGCTCTATAGTACAGTGACTTTAAGTTGAACCAAATGGCATTTGTCAATATTAACTCAAGCACTGGTCTAAGTAGCTTGTATGGTGCTGTAACTTCTTTATAGCACCTCCTTGTACCTACAGCACAGTATAAGGATGGCAGCAGTATATATAGTTTATATTGTATAAAACATTTATGATGAATGAACCATCAATAATGCTTATTTATATATTTTTATATATTATATATTTTAAAAGCTTTTTACAAGTAAATTAAACTAGTGTGCTCTTTTGTAAAGTTGTCTTTGACAGTCTACAGGAAATAAAGTAATAAATTACTCAAAATAAAGTAATAAAGTGGTAATAAAGAGCACAATATACTGAAAAGTATGAATGCAACAAGGCAAATATTCTCAGGTTTAACTGTATTTTTGAAGTCAAAATTCAATTTGACGTTTTTGATACTTTGTCTTAATTGTCTTATATCTAAACAGCTCTAATTATATATTACTTTGAATAGCTTGGCTTAAATAAATACGTTTTACAACATTCGAATTACCCCCATCTCACTCTCCACCCACTTTTCTCTGAAAAAAAAAACGAACCAAAATGTCTAATCTGTTCATTGGGAGTGGTTTTCACAAAAAACGAGACCCTCCGATGAGACTTGGGAGTATATTCAATATACAGTTTTAAAAGTTAATGGAATCATCTTTTATTTTTCGATACTGCATTGAATCAGCTTTACTATAAAGTAGCGCCATTGGGAGTTCCATCAACTACCATCCACTCCACCTAAACTCGTGAGTGGAAACACAATGCCCAGCTTATCTCATACAGCAAATCTGCAAACATCACATCTAGGCTGAAAGTACATTTGGTAGTCACTCATCCAGAAAGACCTGGAAGTTGTAATTGTAGTTAAAGGGCACTTTATCCAGTGTTACAGGAAAGAACACGGAATACTATTGCAGTAAGCTAGTTTCTGTTAATAATTAGCCAAAAACAAAATTACTAGCATGGAACACATTTCCCCTCTCTTTTTTTGCACCTGACCATGTGAGATGCCCAGGAAATTATTTAATGATTACAGATGTACACGCGAGCTGTAATGTAAGAAAATATGAAATGGAAATGTGTTACAATTAACACTGTTGCGTCATGTCATAACAGAATCTAATGGGGCTTTGAGCTTATTCCTGGGAGATTGCAAGTTCAGTCCCTGGTGTGGCTGCAACAAATGGCTTCACGGTCTTTTGTGTGTAGGATTGCGCCACCTTTCTCCCCATCACTCAGCAAAATACTAATCAGCACATGTGTCTGTTCACTGACGTAACAGAATTAGCAGTTAGTGCTCTCCTCCAAGCGTGTTGAGCTGTCTAATGACGTTGGGTTAGCGACAGTTCAAAAAGAGTGGGTGGCTGACTTCACACAACTCAAAATAATCTTATATTCTGTTAATTAATTTAAAGTTCAATGACAGTCCCAGTTATTAACATATTTATGCCCCCCTCCCATCTATTAAACACTGAGGACGTTCATTAGATAAAGCGTAAAGTGGCCGTTTTTGTCACATGTGACCACACAGTGTGAAACATATTCACCCGAGTGAACCCATGGACAGCCGACAATGGTGTCGGGCAGTGTGTGGGGACAGTACCTTGCTAAAGGGTACCTCAGTGACAGTCCTGGGATTCAAACCCACAACCTTCCTTAACCAACTGATTTACCATCCTGGCAGTTTTAGTTCCAACCTTAATCTCAAATATCTTTAGCAACACCTGGATATCATCAAGGTGTCATAAATTCTCTAGGATGAATCACCAGGGTTGATTTTGAGCACCCCATTTGTTAATGTTCATTATGGACAATAGATGGCCATATTGTAGATGTTCATTAAAGACTGAAGACGTCAATGAAGCACAGTAGGTATGAATTCTGTTGGTTACTTAATTAATTAATTGGATAAGAACTTCTTTTGCTTATCAAAGAACTAAAGCTAATATACTCCTAAAATGAACAAGTAATTGGCTTCCTTTTGATAAAAATCAGCTTCTTTATTGCTTAAATTACATACAACAATATTATCAGAATAAACTCATTCTGTGCCTTTAAGTGGCATATTGCATCATAGGGAACTTAGGAACATCATAATTAGGGACTTAGGAACATCATAATTAGGGACTTAGGAACATCATAATTAGCCACCATACTGATCTAGACTCTTAACTGTTTTTAGCACGTAGATTTTTAGTAATCGAGGAAGCATTTCAGCCCATAATTTAACATTGTGCAAGTTAAATTAGCGCTCAACCTTCAGTTTACATTTACATTACACTACATTTGTTTTCTATTTTACCGCCGTAGCATGGATGAAGCCCCAACATCAGCTTAATGACTGATCTCAGTTTTGCCAGAAGTCACCTAGATGATCTTCAAAAGCAGAATGTGCCATGGTTTTATAGTCCATCAAACCAAACCTTCTGACCACAAACTGGTGTTTCAGGTCTAGTGACACACTTCCATTGGTTCTCCAACCATATCATTTGGTGAATCATTTTTACAGTCCTGGAGACATACTGTATGTTCCCACTATGAAACATAGGGGAGGAGAACATAAACAGCCTGGAGAGCTGAACAGATTAGAGCTGACCACCTGCACATCCTCACAGTGAGATGGCAAAGTGTGTGTCACAGAGCAGAGAGGAGGCGGACTGGTGACTTACAACAGGATGCGTCCTCCAAACAAACCCACTCACCCCTGAGGAAATGCTGCTGCTTGACTCGTCCAGTCCGAGTTAACGCTTGAGTCAGTGGATAAACACCAAGCAAAGCCCACTCAAGGCTCTATAAAGTCGTTAGGGTAAAAGGCAGCACTAGAACAACTTTATTGCAGTACAAACTCAAAAGCACATGCTTTCATTGTAGAACAGTTGTTTCAGGAAACTTGCAAGCTTTAGTGATACTGCCATAAATAAAGAACACGCATGGAAGCATCATTAGTCCATTATAATGGGATTTTGTACACTAGTGCATGAAATGCTGAACAAGAAACATGCTGTTTCTATATTTTGTGACACAACTGGTTCTTTCTTCTCTATGACAATTTTGATATTGTATTTCTGCCATATCACCCACTCCTACCAAGAATTTATATTTTTATGTAAAAACAATGTGTGTTTCCAAATGTGCAACATTTGTCTCTTAACATTTATCTTAAATTAGTTTTTAAGGTCCATTACACTCCTTTTCACAGGGACAAGAAGCATTTCGTATCATTTCACAACTTAATTTTTTTAAGTAGAGAAATAAAAACTCCCTACAGGGTGTAAAAAAAAAAAAACCAACTGCAGTGGCAGCATCTGTGATATGCAGTTTTACTTTTTGGTTTCAGTTTTAGTTTAGTTTTAGTATGTTTTAATTAATCAATAGTTTTAGTCATACTCTAAATTAAAAATGCAGTTTTTATTAAGTTTTAGTTTTTAGTATCATAGTAAATATTGGTCAGAAACCAGAAAGAACTCAAGTTAATACCAAACCAGACTAGTTGCTTGATTTGGACAAAGGCTGAAATAAAATAACATCACTTTTTTGCTGAACATGATTACTTTACTCAATGGCAGAAGGAATCCACCTCTACACGTGCTTCCAAAAAAAGTACTTCAATAAAAGCACCAAAACAAAAGATTTTCTATGTAATACCATTTAGTTTTACTTCATTTTGCAGTGAAAGTTGTGGTCTTGAAGTCTTGAAAACTGTTAACTTACAGAAAATTGTAGTCTTGAGCTCATGAAAGTTAACAAATTCCTTTTTTTTCCGCAAGTCTCTGTTTCCAATAATGATGACAAATCAGGGGTGCTAATGCTAGCTGGGCTACAGTTCACTGGAATGATGAGTTTTCAACCCTTACTTAGATAAAGAATATTAACCGTTTTTATTACTGCACATTTGTAGTAAATTGCAGTTGTTTTTCTCTGACAACTTTACCACCACTGACATTTATGTCCACAGTTGTAGTGACACTAGGTAAGATAAAAATAAACCTTTATTAGTCCCACAAGTGGGAAATCTCCGGTTAATAATATAATTGATATAACTAATAATAATATATAAACTCGACACTCACACACATCCATATATATATATATATATATATATGGTTTTGCAAATCTAGGGCTCAATTTCTTCTTAGGTTGCTGATTTCCAGTATGACAAAACACTCTCGTAACACACTTACATCACACTTTTAAGCGAAATACAATGACGAAATTCACTGTGTTACAAAAATCTAATTTCACAAAAAAAAAAAAAAAAATCCTTTCAAATCCATGTTGGAAAACACACCGGCAACACTCATATCTATTTTTAGTTTCAGTAAAAAACAAGTTCCTGGTGACAGGGTTGAAACAGTCCATTGCTTACATAAAGGGCATTACCCTCTTACAGAAAGACAGTGGGTGAAGCTAAAGATTACAGGCATTCAGCGGCATTCCTCCTCCAATTTCCTCTCTTTAAAATAGCACCATTCTTATCTAAGTAAAAATAATACTTTCAATGTGTTCCTGTGGATTAGCACTGACAGTGACTACTCTGGTCTGTAGAAATCTTCAGTTTTGGTGGAATGGGGTATCGTGTAG
The DNA here is from genome assembly GCA_037577275.1 of Bryconaethiops microstoma. Taxonomy (NCBI): domain Eukaryota; kingdom Metazoa; phylum Chordata; class Actinopteri; order Characiformes; family Alestidae; genus Bryconaethiops; species Bryconaethiops microstoma. The sequence goes on along the minus strand of JBBJLS010070918.1, from coordinate 5,257 downwards.
GTTCCCGTACTGACAACAAAACAGTTCTGACCTGTTGAGGCATGGACTCCACAAGACTTTTGAAGGTGTGTGGTGCTATCTGTCACCAAGTTGTTAGCAGCAGATCCTGAAAGTCCAGTAATTTGCAAGTGGGGCCTCAATAGGTCTCAAGAATCAGTTTGTCCAGTACATCCCTCAGATCCTTGATTAACTTGAGATCTGGGAGGTTTGGATCAAAGACCTTTAGGCATTCAAGACCCTGTTGCTGGTTCACTGGTTGTCCTTCCTTGGAAATTTCTCTGGGGACACTAATCACTGCATACCAGGAACATTCCTCGAAAGCTGTCATTTTAGAGAGGCTCTGACTCTTATGGTCATCACAATTTGACCCTTGTCAAAGTCACTCAGATTCTTACATTTGTCAATTTTTCCTGATTCTAACGCACCAACTTCAAGAACTGACTGTTTACCTGCTGTTAACTATACTTGACAGATGCCCTCTTACCGACATGATCGGTAGTGACCTAGTGGTTAGGGATTTTGCCCGTGATCAAAAGGTTGTGGGTTCGAATCCTAGGACTTCCAGTGGCACCACTGAGGTACCGAGCACGGTACCATCCCCACACACTGCTCCCCAGGCGCTGTGTTCCTGGCTGCCCGCTGCTTCATTTGGCGAATGGGTTACATACAGAGAAAGATTTTGCGCTATTCACGCTGTGTGCTGTGCAGTGGTATGTTCACGTGTGACAAATGGATGCCTCACATTTACACTTACACTTATTCACTTCGCATGTCACCGGCTTTAGTGTTATGGCTAATCGGTGATACAACACAGGTACACACATCAGCCCAATCATCTGTTTGATAAGGCCACTGTTCAGGCGTTCTTTGTCATTGTGCATGCTGTCCAAATCAAATCCATGATAGTACAGCATTACTGAAGCAACGTCTGAAGATCCTCATGATCTTAATTTTGCCAAAACCACCGCAGTGATTCTTAATGATTAAGGACATTACTAGCCCCCGGCTGATTTTCGGCTGGCTGATAGTATCAAGGTTTTATTGACTTCTAAAAAAAAAAAAAAAGCACACTGATAAAACACGCTGATTCGTTTTATAAAGATAAACAAATACACACTTCAGACGCATCTATTTCTAATTTCTAACATTAGGATAACATCTGTCTGCTGTTAGACTTTTAGAAAAAAGTGACATGAACTGATTATTCAATATGACAAGATAACTGACACTGGCATTTTTAGATTCTTAAAATCAGTGTTGGTATCTCCTGTAATGTCAGAATCATTAAGACCATCTGTTTTTAGTTAAAATTACAAAACAAGATGATGATCCAAAACAAACTAGGACATTTACTGGAATTGGAATGATAAACTGAAATCACGAGCTTGATCCCATGGCCAGGGATCTAATGGAGCCATACCTTACTCTCTGTAGGAACCCTCCTTCTCCCCTGTCTGCTTCTGTAAATGTGGGCAACTAACATAACAGAATTGGTAGCTAGTGTTCTCCTCCAAGAGTGTTGAGATGTCAAGATGTGGTGGTGGTGTTTAATATGTCTGGGAGGAAACCCATGTAAATCTTCGCTCCTTCTTCCTAGCACTATGAAACAGGGAAAGCCTAGCTACTAGGTGGAATGGCCTCTACCTCACATTTGAGGAAAAATGGGTAGAACAAGAAGAGCAGACATTGTTAATAAATTGGGATTGTTTCTGAAGCAGCCAGTAGCAGGGCGGTTAGGGAGATGCCCCTGTGATCAGAAGGTCATGGGTTTGAATCTAACAAAGGCACATGCGAGTAGCACTACTGAGGAACCCTTGAGCAAGATGCTTCACTCAGGTGAATGGGCTTAATGTAGAAATCAAGCAATTTCCTTCAGGATCAATAAAGTACATAAAATAATAAAAACAATAAACTAAAAACGAACAAGTACAAGATGCAGTAACCAGCCACTGTGGGGCATTTACTACTTCACACAGGTCATAGGTTAGTAGAATTAGTCGAAAATGACTAAATAAATGAATGAAATTAATGCACATTGTACTTTGTGTTAACAGATCACCAATTAATCAAATCTGTTCTGAAACTGACAACAGTGTCCTTGGAGCATCTTATGAGGTCCGGCCAAATGACAAACAGCACTGTTGCTTTTTAATAAGACATTGCCTCTGTCCAAATGTCGGGGAGAAGGAGGAGAGACTCACACCAGTCACATCCATCTGCCAGCAGAGTAGAAAGCCATTATTTATTGATTAATTAACCTGTCAGATGAGTTCATCTTAACCACTGACCTGCACAGCTGAAGAACTGTGGCAGGTCATCCTGCATGAGTAAGCAAGAAGAGAAAGCGCAGTAAAGAGCACCCTCTCTTGGTAGCACTTGGAGTACAAACAAAGAACAAATGATACTGATTTCAGATCAGATATGCATCTCAATACACTCCCGAAATAACTGTGTACTAGAGAAGAAAACTGGTCCAGGAGCAGTACATATACTATATGTACTACTTAGTATATGCAGTTATCATATACTTCTCTTTCTTTCTTTCTTTCTTTATTTACAACTATTTATATTACAGCTAGTTAATATTTTTAAATGATATAACATCATGTTTCACCATTTTCTCTTGGCACGTAAGACAGCTCAGAGACCCTCAATTATACGTTTCATTTGGAAATACAACAGAAAATGTTAAATGGTGCCTGGAAGGTTTAAGCTTCTGTTACTGAAGCGAAACATGATGGGGTAAGGGAAAATTTAGCAAATACATTTTTTGCACCAAACTACCTATTTAAAGTGTTAAAACATAAGCAATCAATTTTCGTTATAAAAAAATACACACTAAAATTCATGTACATCAGCAAACAAAGTCGGTTGGTTATCTGATGTGGAGATCAGCGACACCCTCATGCTGCTGAAGGGCATCTCAAACAGCTGCTCTGTGTTCACCCAAGAACCTCTGTGTGAGTCAACAAGGCTCTTTTGGGCCTCCTATACAGTGCGACCTTTCCACAGCTGGTGCCTGCAGAGGGAGAAGAGGTTTGTTGATAAAAGGGCCTGTTTTGGACCACAGAGTCAGTGGATGAGGCTAGGCCTCGTTGACCTCTCTGGACAGGAATAAATGTGTTAGGACCTGGGCTTAGGCCTGTCCTTATCACAGTCCTGCTGCTGCTGCTGCTGCACCCACCGCCTCCAGGCCTGACTCACATGTGCCACACGCGCCCAGTCGTACGGAACATTTCCACAAACCCTTTCCAGAAAAAAGCCTCATATTCTTATGAAACTTCATTCATGTGTACAATGTTGGCTCAATGCAGGTTTAAGCATTATAAACTAGAATTGTTTAATACAGTGTTTTGGGAACAATAAACTATGAAATGATCAATTATATACTGTTATTTGTTTTACAGTCATTTTTTGTCAAGTAATTTCATTTGATCATGACCTTTGCAATCACTTGATTTTAGGGCTAAAAAACCCCCAAATATATGTGAATTAATTGAGAAATAAAAATCTAAATGGGTGTGGCATGTATATTTTTAATGTGAAATAAATATAACTTTTTACTACTATACTGACTTTCTCTATAAATTTAAGGAAATTTCATATTTTAAATGAAATAAAAAAGGTCTTTTAATGTTCTAACAAACTGAGGATCTGTTCACGAAGAGTTGCATTTTTCATTTAATGTATCTTAAACATGCATATAATTTTGAGATACTGTAGGAGAGCAACAGATAAAGTATCTATTTTTAAGTTGAAGATATTAACAGTAGTTTTTCTTCTGTAGATGAGCTCTGTGTGAACAGGTGATGACATGCCCCTTTAATACTACTAAACAGATGCAGTTCAGAATACTCCAGGACTAGAGTTAGTAACGAAACAGTGAGCTTTAGAGATTTTTGCAAAGTTAATGTTGGCTTATTCTGACAGATCACTTACAATATGAGATACGTGTCCTCAGGGAGTAGCTGTAGTTCAGTTTGTCAAAACAGAACCAGGGGTGGATAAGCCACTGTTTACTGACCATTCTGATGCTTCAGAAACAAGAGGATGTTTCTCTTTAGGTTGAAGGTAATGCTGAGCATCTATGGTAAGCCATGTCAGACTTGCATGGTCATGGTCTATTTTACATGGTCTATTTTATCATTTGGTTTAATAAAACCCTCTCAGACTTTACTTCATTTTGAGCTTTCAGCTACAGTGGTTCTCTTTCTTCTGCCACCTGCTCACACAGGGACTGAACTGTGACCCTCTTTAGGTCATAATTCACTCTAGCAGCTCTGAAAATGTTAACAAAAATATTAGCAAATGAACTATTTGTCTAAATATTTGATTTTATTGCAGACATTATCGATAATGTATTTCACTCTGCTTTGCACACTCTACTACAATCAAAGTGGTTTTACATTCCTCTAGTGCATAGCAGTCACTACAGTGGACAGCTGTTTAAAAGTCATTTTCTCCTAAATGCAATGGTTTCTATGGTGGAATTGTATATCAGCCATTAGAATGCTCTCTGCTGCCCCCCTCCATTGTGGTTTATTCAGTGGTTAGTTGTTGTAACTACAAGTGAACCTCCTCTGAATCCAAGATGGCTGACAGACAGCCACATTTGAACCTCAGTATATGCTCAGTTTATCAATCCTAGGCAACATGAAAGTTGGCAAAGCATCCAGGGCACAGTGCAACAAAACAGGACCCCACCTCCAACAAAGCACAGAACGGTGACCAAAGTATCCAGTGAGGTCAGGTTTAGCACATGAAATCATTGGCCCAAGCTCACCCAGGTCAAAAATGCAAACAGATGCCACGATACTGCATGCACATGGAAGATCAAATACATCTGCATGCAGTGCCGTGTTGCACTGTGCCTTGGATGCTTTGCCAACTTTCATGTTGCCTAGGATTAATAAAGTGAGCAAATACTGAGGTTCATTTGAAAATAAAAATGTTCAGAGAGGCTGAGACTTTTTGGAGATGCAGATGTTCAGTGACGCTCTGACTGCCCGTTCTTGTTGCTGAAAACATAATGATAGTGTAATAGCATGGTATTACCAGCCCTGCATTCATATAGAAGTATGGAGACTCACCAAAAAGTTTTGAAACATGGAACCTTTACAGTGGTGAGCACTGTTTGTTTTCTAATTTAGGCCTAAACATTAGGGCTATAGAATGTTAAAGTGTGTGAAAGTATCTTAAAGTGGTTTTCAAAGCATACAGTGAAGTAATTGCTCATGGATTTTTGATAAAACTCAGT
>JBBJLS010070917.1:0-11502 GCA_037577275.1 Bryconaethiops microstoma | reverse complement strand
CAAAACAAAGACAAGAACCAATAACCAAACAGAATCACTAAACATAAACTCAACTCAGCTGTGACTAAAAACACCCAGTCATACTTCAAAATAAAAGCCCAAAACCAAAATACAAACTTAAACGAGGGTGGCCTCTAGCGGCCACCCACAGTCACTGTCCCCAGCCCTGACACACAACCACAGACTCATTTTATTTTGGTTGCTTATTCAACTTGGAATTTAATATAGATAGCCTTGCTACCCTGAATAGATCTTGTTACTACCCAGATATTCACTGAAGTTTTCTTTTTGGGGCTTCCGGTTTGTATTCGGAACAGATTTGTATATGTTTTAAATGAGGATTTTTTTACATTCATGAGTATTGGTTATACTTTTCAGTTGATGAGCCTGATCTTGTGTTAAGTATATTGTTTGTTATTGAGTGCGTACAGATTTGCTAAGGAATTTTCTTTATTTAAACCTAAATGCAATACAGTATAGTAATGGCCATCATCAATGTGACTGAGGGAAATGTCAGAAGGGCAATAAAGAGAAGCCATAAAACAGCATGAAAAATGCATCATATCACATCTAGGCTGGCCACACTGAATCATGCTGCACTTGTCAAGAGGCTGGAATGGTGAAATTGAACTATGCAGATGTAATGCTTTAATTCATACTAAAATTAAAGGCAAACCTGTAGCTTTTAGTGTAGTGATGATTGCATACACCCATACAGAAAAACAAGCAGGGCATATTAAACCATTGCAGCAATATGTACTAATGGTTTCAAATATTTTCAAATATATTTTCTGATTTTCAACTATTCGAATAGTTATCAAACTATAAATAATCAAATATGTTTTACGACTATAGTCTTGGGTAAAACTGAGTTTATTTTCCCTTGTTTTTACCACCAGTAACACGTTACTACTGACAGAAGGTGCCATAAAAGTGCCTAAACGCTTTTTGCCCACTGTCAACAAACAAAGAACACCCTGGTTAAATCTTTGAATAGGAGTATAATAGTTCCCATCAAATGTCAGAGTATTTTTACTTGTGAATATGCGCAGGGTTGTATGGGACAGTGAGTAGGAGCTGTTAGTTATTTCTGTTAGGGGATTCTGGTGAGAGTTTAGAGCTGATTTATATAGCTGAAAAATCTATCACAATAAAATGGTTTATTTCAGTCGATATACATAGCTATTGAAAATTGTAAATAACCCATTTCAAATTATTTTTTTCTGGGGAAAAAGACTAAAATTAAACACGTTTCATCAATGCAGAGAGGTACTTATTTTAATGTTATAAAAACACAACACTCCAATAGATTTATTTAAAAAAATTATAATAAACATAAATGAGAATAAAGGAATGATCACCTTGATCCACATTAAATAAAGCAAGTAAAACCAACTTTTGCTGTCAATTGTAACATCAATCACATGTAATAAATAAACAAATAAACTCTTAAACATTGTTGATAAAATGTTACAAAGTGTGCAAATTTAATTTATTAAAGTGAACTCTGAGAGACATAAACCTACATTGAAGTTGTGCGCATGCAGCCTCCTCTATTCCAATAGTCTTTATCTGCATCAGGAGATGTCATTTAGCTTTTAAGTTCGCTCTCTACTTTTGCTCTTTGGTGACTGATAAAGCATTTGCACTGGGACTTTGATTTGCATTGTTTGTTTTTTTTTTTTTTGAAGAAACAACCCAAAGACTTCAATTTTTTCTAGAGATGTTTCAGTGCCTGTTCCTTCTGTTCTGGCAAAAGCCCTTGCCTGTGATTGGCACTGGTCACGATCCAACGTTTCAGACGATGCTGCTGTTTTAATTGCTTCTTCGTTGTCTGGCTTGATGTACTGAGGCTTGAATCTTGGGTCGACTAAGGTAGCCATGTCAGCACGTCATCAGTGTCCTGGTCTGCGTATTTTTAAAGGTATTCCATGATTTTGAACTTTAAATCTTTTGTAAGCTGTCAGTCATTGACAATCAGTTGTTTTGTTCTGATCAGGTGAAGCACAGACTTCCTGTCTGACAGTGTCACATGTGACTCCCCAGAGAATGAAAGTCTGTGAGTTCCAGTGGAGGTCATTAGTGTCCTGCCAGCTTGGCTTTTGGTGTCTGCTCTTTTTTCTGAAGCCAGGAATGAGTCGATTGCATTTTGTTGCTCCGGAACTTTTGCCACTAAATTCTGGTGTGAGCCCCACCAGATTTATGAGTCTGAAGCAGGCTGGTGTTTGGATCTGTTTCTGAGCCACTGCCAGGTCTACACACACCGATGGCCCTTTCTACTCCTTTTTCCTTACTCACTGGGCCTGAAGAGAGAGGTAAATTAGCAGTAAAAACAACTATAAACAGATCCAGCACGGTATTACTCTAAAAACTGTGTTAAATATAATTCTGAAATGATAGCTGCTTAACAAAGTAATGTGTTATAAAAAATAGGCAGTGGGAAACCAAACCAATATTTGATCAAAAACCAAATATTCTTTTGTATTTCAGTTTTATAATAAGTGTTCATTATTGAAGTAAAATGTAAAGACTTGTCTTTTGTGTATTTAATTGAATGAATAGATGTGTAAATAAATTTGTTATTTGCACAGCCCTAGAAATTAAGACTGTGAAAGTGCTAAATGCTAATGTTACTCGCTGATAGCTGAATGCAGGTTGTTCACCCCGCTGTTGGTAGTGAAGCACATTTGCTTATTTTCACTCAGACCCCATGAGATGAGTGCATCAGTCAAGCGATTCCAGCAGTCATAGGATGAAAGGCATCTGTCCGATATCAGCAGAATATGCTGATATTGGAAAGGAAAGACAAAATGATGCTGATAACCTAACTAGTTGTGAGATGTTCCACTACTACAAAATTGTTTGTAGTCTTTTGTTGGCCCGTCCCAACTTTTTTGATACATGTTGCTGGCATCAAATTCAAAATATGCATGTGTAAAATTTCATTGAAAATTTAATTTCTTTGTTCTATTTTCAGTGAAACATGGGTTTACATATTTTGCAAATGTTGCCTTCAGTTTTCATTTAACACTGCATCCCAACTTTTTTTGCAAGTGATGTTGTAAATAATGTGAAAGTAATGTGAAATTAACATGGAAAAATCTATATAATGACAATAATAGTTACAAAAATAAAGGTTAACATCATGCTTTATGTCTGCTGGTTAGATATTAGACGTGACAGATCTTTGAATTGTACCATTAATTCTTTATAGAACAGCATGCCAATGATTTCATGTTGGTGTAAACCCAACAGTCTCTAAACTTGAAACACAATTTTGCCCTTTATTAACATAAATATGGTCAGTTGAGTGTGTTCAAGTGAGTTAAAGTGAGTTTAAAAAGAGGTTAATGAACATTTTTGTGATGGTCAATGTCATTTAACTTGAGTGAGTGTGTGTGTGTGTGTGTGTTTGAGTGTGTGTGCATGTGCATCCCTGTCCTGCACATACACACTGATGCAGCATCTTTAGCTAGATGACACTTTTCTGTCCTTGAATGTCAGGTGATGCTGTGCTACTCTTGTCTCCAGTGTAATGTGGCTTGTCTTCAGTATCGCCAGCTGTTAAACACCTTACATGAGTTATTTAAAATTCAAACAATATGATTATTGCTGGGTTTCTGCTTTGGTGGTCTCAGGTCGAACAGTCCTGTGCGATGGTGGTTTGGTCGCAACATGAGATTTAACAGTTTAAAGCATCCCATTGCATGGATTTTTATGTCCTGAAATGACTGTTTGAGGCTGTAACATAATCAGTATTTTGGGCTCTTCATATGGGATCAGTGTCTTGGGCTTTTTACTGGTGGCATTTCCCAGCTGCTCAGGAGAATGGGGGGATTAAGCCTGAACAAAGGTCCTTCACAAGTGGTTCCATGACTCAGCTCCACTAATCTGGAAAAAGAATACGCAGTGTGCATCTGGAACAGGAGACATATAGTCTAGATTCCAGTTGGCACAAGCTGGCTCAGCATCTGGATCTGCTACAGTTACAGTCAATAAATGTTGTATGCTGTTTTGATTGGTCTCAGATATTTGTCTTGGGTACAAATATCTGAGACCAATCATGGGTATGCGTGGGTGTGTATGTCTAATCAACACATTAACTCCATGCTAAACCTAAACCTGCCTTTCAATCCTAATGTACACTGTCAAAAAAATGTCCAGGTAAATATTAGGACCCCAAGGTACAAGTGATGTAAATGTGTCCTCAAAGGTCTCTTCGTTAAGTTGTTAAGTTCCAATTATGTGCCTCTTGTTTGGTCTTTTCGTTATTTAAATGAAAACAATACAGATAGTATGAAGTCAATGCAGTTTGTAAAATATTTAGTTCAATTCTATTGTATTTATATAATGCTTTTTATAACAAGTCACAAAGCAGGTTTACAGAGAAATGGTCTGAGCCCCTAGAAAAAAGTGACAGAGGCGAGGAAAAACTTCTTCAGCTGGACGAAGAAACCTCGGGAGGAACCAAGACTCAACAATAGGAACCCATCCTTCTTAGGCCGACCCGGAGAGAAAGAAAAGAGAGTCTTGATGGGGATAAATAACAAGAGAAGGCCTTCATGAACAAGCTTATTGACAGATAGGCCATCTACGGCAACAGACATGGTACGGATAAGTGTCCATAGAAGGTCTGTAGTCCATAAACAATGAATCAGGAGCAACAGTCTCTGTCTGAGCTTTAAAGAGCAGTTGCGCTTGATGGTGGAGGAGTACGTGGGGAGTTGTGAACTGCTAAACCAGTCGAGGGCATTTTGGCACAGGGCCCCAGCGATTGCACGCCTGGGAAGGAGGTGACCTGGGGTCCCATGGTGATCACTCGGGCTAGACGAATGTGCAGCAGTTCCCCTCAGGAAAAGAAAACAAAGAATGTTTAGTTATGTTTAAATATACAGAGTATTATTTACATAGACACCAGTATAACTCCACTCCACTATCACAAACCTGAGTGAACGACGGGAGTGGCGGGGTGACAGCACCATTTTCCCAGTTTACCTGAATTCTCTGTGCCCACCGCCTTACAGCTCTACACCTTTCATCTGGCAGGAAAAATTAATTACAAAAAGCCTGACTAAACAAGTAGGTTTTCAATCTGAACTTAAAAACTGAGATTGTGTCTGAGTCCTGAATGTTATTCGGAATAGCATTCCAGAGCTTGGGGGCTTCGTATGAGAACGCTCTTCATCCCACTAAAGCTTTCAAAATTTGGGTGCGAGGCCTTTCGGGACTTTATATGTTGTTAGTAGAATTTTGTAATCACTACAAAATTTGATCGGAAGCCAATGAGGTCTTGGCCAATGAGATTGGGCTAATGTGGTCGAATTTCCTGGTACAAGTGAGGACTCTAGCAGCTACATTCTGGACTAGTTGAAGTTAGGTTTTTGTCTGACAGGAGGCTGTTACAATAATCAAGTCTGGAGGCAATAATGTAAATAAATCATGGAGAGATTATAACTTGGCAATATTTTGTAGATGAAGGAAAGCTAATTTGGTAACAGTACTTATATGTCTGTTGAATGAAAGATCGGGATACATAGTGACACTGCGATTCTTTACAGTTAATGTGGAAGAAGCTGAGGAACCATCGAGATCAAGCATTAGACCCGACAGTTTGTTTCTAGCAGCTTTCGGACGTAGAAGAGCGATCTCTGTTTTGTCTGCGTTGATCTAAACCAGGATAAGGCGGTTCCAGTGACTCCGAAAAGATTTTCTAGTCTGTCTAGTAAAATAGAGTGGTCAATGCTGTCAAATGATGCACTATGGTCATGCAGAACCAGCAAAAATCTAACTCCTTTGTCAGTGGACAGTGAAAGACTATTTACTATATAGAAATGTTTTATATACAGTAAACCCCCACTTATTCGCAGTTCAGCAGTCACGGATTCAGTCTCTCACGTTTTTTTTCTTAGAACCGAACTAATAAATGTTTTCAGAAACCCCCGCAAATTAATGCAAACTGTAGATATCCTTTTTTTTTTTGCTTTTGTGATATCCAGGTCTCGTCCGCCATGCCCCCTCGTCCTCATGCTGGGTTGTTTGTTTGGGCACGGTGCTTAGCAAGGCAATCAGATGCACCTGAACAGAATGAGTCTCTGCTGCTCAGCGTCTGATTGCCTTGTTAAACGCCATGCCCAAACATAAACAACTCAGCACGGGGATGAGGGGCATGGTGACGAGGGCCGGACGTCACAGTCACCTGCACATAGGCGGGAGGTTTGAAAGTAGCCAATCCAAGAACATTATTAATTTCTCCTTGCTGCTGATTGGCTGCTGCCCTGTGACGCATGGAGCTATCTCAAATGTTTGAGTGTTCTTGTCTTTTTCATTTTGTTCTTCTTAAAGTCCTGTATTTTTATTACTGTAAATTAAACTCATTTATTATGTTATTTAACCTTTATTATTAACCTTGCTAATACCAAAGAAAATGCGCTTGCATGAATCTATATAAGTCTATATAAGGGTAACATAGGTATTTTATATTCTAGCACTGCGGGAGACAGTAGTTCAGTGTACACTGTACGAATGCACGTTTACCTTCACAGTTTCTTTAAGGGTAATGTATTAAGAGTTCAAAATGAAATTAAAGTGTTAAGGGAGCATATTTGGACGAACATGGACCAATTGTCGATAAATCCCATCTTGTTTCCTGAGCACCACTTGTACATCCAACAGTTCAGCACCCAAAGCCTGCTGCAAGCCTCAGGGCCATTTAACACTAGCCTTAGCGACCTCAGACTGCTGCAGACGAATATCATTAACACATACATGATACACTATCCTCTTATACCTATGACTAGCTACCAGCTTCAGGTTCCCTGCAATGTCTGGCACCCTGGCACCCGGTATACACCTAACAGTAGCTGGTGCTGGAGCCCCTAAAGGAGTAGCTAATTTCATGTGTCGAAGAACTGACCAGAGCATTTTGAACAGGGTTCTCAGCTGGCTTCTTCACTGAGCAGGGCAAACCTGTTGTGAACGGGAGGGGGAGAGTGGTGCTTGTGTGGGGAAGCTCTCTACTATGCTGCTGAATCATCACCCAATCGCCCTGCTGTGGGGGATCTACAACTGGAGTCGTGGGTGTGCTATCTTCCCCTAAGGCACTTGCACTAGCTAGCAACACATCTGACTCTAATCTCCTATCCCTAGGAAAAATCCAGAAGCGCTCTTCTAATTCTGAAACCTTCTCCATCAGATACGCAACCAATAAACACTTCACACAAGTAAACATCTCGCTAGTGCTAGTGATGGAGACGGGGACTAAACTAAACATGCCGCACTCGGTGTAAAGAAAAACACCATAACTTAGCGTTTATCGGACAAAACGTCAAGATAACTCGCTAGTATTTTATAATTAATGACTATAACAGAATACAAATGAGCGGCACCGGCAGCAAAATAGGAAGCGACGTTACACCACAATCACTCTCAATTTCTCTCCCTAAGTAGTAGTACTGAAAACGTCCCCTGTGGGTTACCACCTCAGTGACAGCATTTGTAGCCTGAAAGGTATTGTTTTATATTTTAAGTGTTTGTCATTGTCATGTTCTGTTCAGCTTTAAGTGCTGATGACAGTGCTGCCATGCAGACAGCCATGCTAGCAGACTGTGTATTAAAGCAATGCCTTTGCCAGTAGGTTACTGATGTGTTTTTAAAAGCTTTTCTCGATTTGACAGTGTAAATGAAAACTGAATGGGTCAGGATGTTTTTGAAAGCCCACCAAGAGAGTGGGAATAATTTTAAGAAAGTTGAGACACATCCACCCCAAAGCAGGGATTAAGACTTGATTGGAAATATCTGTTAATTAGAACCATAATGTGGAGGTTAAATGGAAGCAAGAGGCTCATTCAGATGGATTAAAGCAGATTAAGAAGTGGTGAAAAATTTTAAATAAAACACAAAAAAAAGGCCTACAGGTTTGTTCTCATTGGCTCAGTGTTGGGTTTTCTTCTTTTTCATTGTCTGTCTTGCCAGTTTTTTCTCTCTGTAATATCTATAAGAAGCAAGCAGGAAGGTCATTAAGGGTTCCCAACCTTCAGGTGACTGGGGTGACCTTGATAGTGAGTGACAGGGATCTTTAGCCCTGAAACAAGGACCTACAACCCCCTCTCCACCACTTACATAAATCGGATTAAGTGCAGAAGCTGAAATAGCAACAGTGATGTTAGCATACTTGCCTGCTCAGGGCCGCTTCTCCTCTTCCTGGTCCCTTTTGACATTTACCTTCTCTTCACTTTTTCACACTTTTATTCCTCTTTCTGTCAGGGGAACTGACAACTCTTTAGAGACACAGAGGCCTCTTTGATTTTGGTTTAGCTTTTGGTGGTTGTTAATTCTCTACAGATTTATCTCCACCTGTAAGGGGATGTGGGGAGAAGGTAGTCCGCCACTCACAACAGCAGTGTCTTCAGTTAACCCATGTCAACCCTTAGTGTGCTGCATGGCTAATGAAATGAATCACTCTGTCTCATTATGGAGACAGATGTACACGAGTTCACAAGAATTCAGAATTTAATGTGCTGTGACTTGTATACTGTTGCTTAAAATGTTTTGGACTGGATTAACAAAGTTTGTACTGGTTAAATAGACTTGATTACTAGGTAAGTGCTAGGTAACTGCATACAATTTTTAGAATTAGAATTTTTAGCCAATTATTCCTCTAATGTTACTCATCACCAGTTGCCACAAGATTCCTCAGTGATACACCTCTGACCAAGCATGCAGACTGAAGACGAGCATATAAAGCTTTCCATAGCGCCTGTCTGAACTGCTCCTTATGCATTGCAGGGAATTGTAAAGCAGTTTGGAGGCCTGACTTCCTCGCAGACAACCAGGATTAGTCAGTAGGTTCATACAACAGAGAGGAACCAAAGCAGGGCCATTTTTACTGATTTGGAATTCGCGCAGTTGGTTGCTTTGATGACACTGGGGTTTTACAGTCGTTTTTTACATATTACATATCTGTCAGTGGCAAAAGTATGGGAACCTATCATTTCAGTATCTGGTGTGACCCTCTTTTGCAGCAATAACTGCAACTTAACATTGCCGATAACTGTTGATCAGTCCTGCACATCGGCTTGGAGGAATTTTAGTCCATTCCTCCTTACAGAACAGCTTCAGCTCTGGGATGTTGGTGGTTTTACTAGCACAAACTGCTTGCTTCAGGCCCTTTCACAACATCTCAATTGGATTATAGTCAGGACTTTGACTAGGCCATTCAAAAACACTAACTTTATTCTTCCTTAACTATTCTTTGGTAGAACGACTTGTGTGCTTAGGATTGTTGCCTTGCCGCAGGACCCACTTCCTCTTGAGATTCAGTTCATAGACAGGTGTTCAGACATTTTCCTTTAGTATTTGCTGGTATAATTCAGAATTCATCATTCCATCAATGATGCAGCTAAACAGGCCCAAACCATGATACTACCACCACCATGTTTAACAGATGTGATAAGGTTCTAATGCTGGAATTCTGTGTTTTCCTTCTCATTCAAACCAAAAAGTTCTCTTTTGGTCCATCTTGTCCACAAGACATTCCTCCAATAATCTTGTGGCTTGTCCACCTGACCTTTAGCAAACGGTACATAAGCAGTAATGTTCTTTTTGGAAAGTAGTGGCTTTCTCCTTGCAACCCTGCCATGAACAACATTGTTGCTCAGTGTTCTCCTGATGGTAGACTCATGACCATTAACAATAGCCAGTGCAAGAGTAGTTGCTTATTAGTTATCCTGGGGTCCATTGTGACCTGCCTGACTATTACCTGCCTTGCTCTTGGGGTGATCTTAGTTGGTCGACCACTCCTGGGGGAGGGTAACAATGGTCTTAAATTTTCTCCATTTGTACACAATCTGTTTTACTGTGGATTGGTGGACTCTGAACTCTTTAGAGATGGTGTTGTAACCTGTTTCAGCCTGATGAGCATCAACAACCTTTTTAGCAGTTGATCTCCTTTGTTTGTGCCATTATGCACTTCCACAAACATCATATGTAAACACTTTGATAAATCTGTGTTCTTTAAATAACACAGGGTGCCCACTCACACTTGATTGTCATCCCATTGATTGAAAACATCTGACTTCAATTTATCTGCTAATCCTAGACGGTCCCATACTTTTGCCACTGACAGATATATAATATTGTATCACTTTCCTCAAAAAGTAAATGACCAAGTGATTAATTTAACTGGGTTCTCTTTATCTACTTTGAGGACTTTGCAAATCTGATGACATTTCGGGTCATAGTTATGCCAAAATGTAGACAATTCTAAAGGGTTCACAAACTTTCAAGCACTTATATGCTTAACTTATATGCAGCCATCACAGCCAACTGTGAGCCCTAAACTGACAGTTTTACTTTTATTTGTACTCTGAGACATCTCGATAAGATGGAATAGACTTAAACTGTTATCACATAGTTATGATTTCAAATGCATTGCATTATGGAACTAGGTAACCAATAGACAGACAGTATATAGCAACTCACATATTCAGTATTTTTTACAAGTATGTGTCATTTTCTTTTCACATTTTCTTAGTTTCCTGCCATTTTACACATTTAACCTTAATTACATGGAGTTTTTTTTTTTTTGTTGTTATTTAAAAAAAAAAAAAAAAAAGATCAAACCACACATTTTCATAAATAATGCAATGCTGTTTATTGAAAGCCTGACCATTACCAAAAATAAATATTCAAAGTGTACTTGTTGAACAGAGGGGTTCCCTGGGAAAATAGTGCATGCAAGCTAGGCATTCTTCACTTAGCTCTGGGTGATGGTTTACTAGGGCTTTCAGGTGAGTGGAGCTCGCAACCTGTGGTCAAATACTCTAACTAGTTTTTACACATCCTTTTCACAGATATCCTAGTGCCCTGTAAATTTGGCAAAGACCCAGTCGAAGGCATGATGATGCAGCATCTTGTTCACATGCTCTTGAGTCATATTTTTTAACTATTGGTAAAAATGGTTAGTGCAGTGGTGGGTTTTGAGTAGGCCTCTAAATGTGAGCTTCATTTGTAGGGCATTCATCTTCTTTCAATTCAATTCGTCAATTTTATTTATATAGCGCTTTTTACAACCAGGTTGTCACAAGGCAGCTTTACAAAGTCCAAGTCCGAGCCCCTAGTGAGTAAGCCAAAAGCAACAGAGGCAAGGAAAAACTCCCTTAGCTGGAAGAAGAAACCTTGGGAGGAACCAAGCCTCAAAACGTGAACCCGTCCTCCTCAGGTCGACCCAGAGAGAAAGGAACAACAATCTTTATGGGGATATATAACAAGAGAGGGCCTTAGTGAACAAGATTATGGACAGATGGGCTCTCTAAGGCAGACAGAGTTGGTTTCACTAAGTGTCCAGAGAGGTAAATATTGATTGCTCCACTAATATTCTTGAAAGTCTCAGATGATGAACAGTGGCACACTATAGTGAGAATGTTCAGTTCCACAAAGAGTTCCTATTAGCATCTCAGATGATGCTAAGAGGAACTCTTTGTGGAACTGAACATTCTCACTATA
>JBBJLS010070916.1:10000-11503 GCA_037577275.1 Bryconaethiops microstoma | reverse complement strand
ATGTAAATATTCTTTCTTCAAAATTATATATATAAATAATATAAAATATTATAAATGTATGTATAAATGTATATATATATTTATATAGAAATATATGTATATGTATATATGTATTTATAATATATGTATATGTATATATGTATGCTATGTATGTTTTATATCGCTTATATCATTATACACAAACACACACACACACACACACACACACATATATATAATATATAGTGAAGGTATATATAATTAACAGTACAAACTTGTGCAATTCATGAGCTGAAACTGTACTATAACACTAAGCTAGCTGTTAATTAACATGCTTTACTTTGCTTTAAACTGTTTTGCTGCTGGTCTCCTTAAGCAATTCTGTTAAGCAATTTCAGTATAGACGTGTTATAGAATTGTTTTGAGATTTTATTTGGGAGGTCTTGAATTGATCTCTAATGAAGCCGTTACATATAGTGGATATAAACAGTATTAGTTGAAGGGTGTGCACACTTATGGAACCAGCTTATTGTATGTTTTTTATTTTTTAAATAGATTTCTCCATAACAGGTTTGTTTGTTTTTCGAATGAATCAAACAGGTTTGAGGTCACATTATAGGTGGGACACAGTCTCAGTTTTTAAATCCAGGCTTTATGTAATGAATTTTTCCTGCCAGAGCCGGGAGGCGGTGGGCACAGAGAATTCAAGTAAACTGGGACACTGGAGCTGTCGCCCCACAACTCCTCACGTTCACTCAGGTTTGTGAGGGTGGAGTGGAGGTGCGCTGGGGTCTCAGGGCGCTCTCATGCCCATCTAGTTCTGCCCTTTCGAGGCTGCTCTAGCTAGACCTTGCACTCCTCACAGATATAAATAATCCTCTGCAAATTTAAACAGAACTAACTCTCTTCTTTGTTTTCTCAGAGGGGACCTGCTGCACTCTTGTCTAGCGCGACTGACCACCGTGGGACCCCAGGTCACCACCTCGACTGGTTTCGGTAGCTCACAACTCCACACGTGCTCCTCACCCAGACAGGGGCAACTGCTGCTTAAAGCTCCGGCGGAGATTGTCGCTTCTGTTCCTGTTGTTTTATGGACTACAGACTCGCAGTTTCTCTTCCAACAAATTTACCTCTATGGACACTTAGTGGTTCCAACTATGGCCTGTCTGTCAATAATCTTGTTCATGAAGACCTTCTCTTGTTATTTATCTCCATAAAGACTGAGGAGGACGGGTTCCCCTTTTGAGTCTTGGTTCCTCCCAAAGTTCCTTCCTCCAACTGAGGGAGGTTTTCCTCACCTCTGTGACCTTTGGCTCACTTACTCGGGGCTCGGACCTGGACTCTGTAAAGCTGCTTTGTGACAACTCGATTGTAAAAAGTGCTATATAAATAAAATTGAATTGAATTGAAAAGTTCAACAACTACACGCGGCCTTTATCCGCCATCCACTCAACTTGTGATGTGATGGTGGATTAAGCACCAGTGCTTCACCAGTGCTTCAGTGCTTTACTGACAAAAAAAAGG
>JBBJLS010070916.1:0-5000 GCA_037577275.1 Bryconaethiops microstoma | reverse complement strand
ACTCTGAGACACTCTGTATACACTGTATTTACTTAGTGGCTCCCAGCTTCAGTCCAGGAGGTCCCTCTGCCCTGTAAACTGAATTTCTTTGTTACACACCCACATCAACCCAGAAAAACTGGATGATTAGCTGGATGAGATGTGTTGGGAGCAGTGAAAACATCCGAAAAACAAAACCGCATATGCATCATATTCCATTTTCATATGCATGCATCATATTCCATTTTCATAGGAGAGATACTGTCTCCAAACAAGTGTTTCAAAGAACTAAAGAACTTCCTGATTTGCTTATTTTTTTTATTTATAGCGCAGCTCTTAGTCTCCTGCACTGTGGCAGCGAAAGACACCCACTCACTCCATGAACTTTTTATTTTGTACTGTCTACTTTGAAAAAAACAGAATTTCTTGTCCCAGTTACAGCCGCTGGGCAGTCGCTGCTCTTTTTCCAAGCTCGGCAGAACACAATAGATGTGGCAGAACTGTCAAGACACAGCATCCATCGTGTGTGTTCTATATCTGTGCTGCTTTGCAACGTAGAAAGCATCGACTCACGCACGGAAACAAAACCGATCAAAGGAATGGTACACAGAAAATTTTATTTACATAGTTTTCACAACTACCCCAAAAGTAAGTGACTGGATAAGACATGGATGGTGTCCAAATTCTGCTTCTTTTGCACTGGTACAGTGTGGCTAACGCAGCTTAAAACAACAGAAGCCTACATCACCCAAAGTCTTTTGTGACAAATATTTGGACGATTCTGACTGTGAGCTCCCAACCAAGCAAAACTTCTGGCAGCTTTTACCTTCTTTATACTAATCATATCACCATACTGTATACTATGGAAAGTGAATATTTTCGGGTAAAAGCAAGTACAGTATTAATGCACTTGAAGAAGCATTTCTCTGGCCAAACCGAGCAACTTCAAACGTGAACATATAAAACATGCTAAAAGTAACAAAAAAGATTGGAATCTAATAGTCAACAATGAACACTGATCTTATGCAACAGCGTTCATTGTTGACTATTAGTGAAAGTGACCATTCTGTTATACGTTAACACACCACCAAGGCATGTTTGGAGAACACATGAAACTTCATGTTTAGAACTGGAGCTTCACTATATGGACAAAAGTATTGGGAAGTCTGACTATTACACCAACAGGGAGTGTAATGACATTTCATTCAAATCCATAAACTTTAATATGGAGTTGATTCCCCTTTGCAGCTAAAACAGCTTCCACTTTTCTTGGAAGGCTTTCAACAAGATTTTGGAGTTTCTGTGGGAATTTGTGTCCATTCATTCTGTAGCATTTACGAGGTCAGACACTGATGTTGGACGAGAAGGTATAGATCACAGTCTCCACTCCAGTTCATCCCAAGGGTATTGGGTGGTGTTGAGGTCAGGACTCTGTGTGACCAGTCAAGTTCTTCCACACCGAACTCATCCAGCCACGTCTTTATAGACCTTGCTTTGTGTACTGGATGCATGACGTTGTCCAAAATCTTGGTCTGCTGATGCATTAAGATTACCCTTCACTGGAAGAAAGGGGCCTAGCCCAAACCCTGAAAAACAGGATTGTCCCAATACTTTTGTCCACGTAGTGTACATGTGAAATACAATGTGTCCCTTAAATGGACCAGTGAGAAAGACGGTATGTAGTATAACAGTGGCCCTGCTTTTGTAGCTAGTTAGTGTTGAATTTAGCCTGAGAGTCTGTGGCCTAATGATGAGATGAACCAGACTGAAAGTGGTGCATTTTGTGCGATGACAATTGAAACACTTGACTGGAGGGGGATCTTCCTTTGACTGTCTAATCTGGATGCATAAGAGTTGCTGATCTGTGGGTAATGGACTGTAGAGCACCACTACATTAATGGCTGTCAGTGAACTGGGTAGCAAACCCCAGCAAAAGCCAGTTATGAGGAACTAGGCCAGGTTTTAGACTGCCGCCTCCTTCTCTTTCTGCTCTAAAGCAGCTGTGTCAACAAAGCCAGTCCACCCTTTCTCTCTCTCACACACACACACACACATGGAAAGAACATTTACTTTACCATCTCACACACACACACACATTTACCTCCACGCCCTCTAAGCCAGACAGTGCAGTCTTGGGTGCTTCTGACTGTACTTGGACTGAAGACAGAGCAAAATATTTTCAAAATCATGTGGCTTTAAAATCTCTGTGTGATGTAATTTATAGGTTTTTGGTTTTTACTTACAGTCCAGCTGAATGCTTTTTTTTATTATAAAGTAAATGCCTCCTACAGTGCATGGGAACCAACGTGATCCTCCACGTATCTCTGTTTGCATTATTAATTGTGTAATAAAAGCAGCTGCATCGTGAAGGGTGGCGCATATTGCAACACTTCATAGAATACATTCTAGTTCGTTGACTTAACTAATTTTCCTCTTGCGTTTCCCTGTTACATAACAGTTCACGGTAAAAATTGCTAATATAAATAGGTGTATGCTGATGTGTGTGGATATACCGACAAGCTACTGTATTAGGTTTGCTTACCTTGTATCTACAGACATTGTCTATTTTAAAGGGTCTGTTTAAGAGAGGGACTGTAGTCCATCTGTTTTTCTGCATCTTTTAATAGCCCCCCCTTTTGGTCATTAATAGAAAGGACCCCCAGAACCACCAGTGGGCAGGTATTGTTTAGGTCATACTCAAAACAGCAGTAACTCTGACATGATAGACGTGTGTGTGTGTGTGTGTGTCACACAGCAGTGCTGCATTATTTTTAAATACCTGAGGGCTGAAAATAGCCCACAAACCACGAATATCCAGCCATCAGTGTCCTGTGGCCAGAAACTGACCACTAATGATGACAAACTGTGCATCATAAGGCGAATTATCAGTTAATTTATCTACCCAATAGTGGAACTGATGTATTTGGTCCTCACACACACACACACTCTCTCATAAAAACACTCTCTCTCATAAAAACACTCTCTCTCTCTCTCACTCACACACACACACACACACACACACACACACACATGTGCACACGAACATTCCATTACTACATCAAGTAATACCTGCTCAATGGTGGCCCACTGATAAAGAGGGATAACGTATCATGCAAACTAACAGTCTATGCACACGGAAGAAAATCTGTTAATGTAAACAGAGTACACCTAGATGGTAGCTGGAGCTGAATAAATGAATAATGAGTGTAGATACAGGGTAGACTTACCTAATGAAGTGACCCATGGGTGTGTACTGTATAGTAACGTTTCCACCCACAGTTATTATGTGATAGAAAGGTGTGAATGAGAATCTACGATTCTAGTACAGTAAAAGGGTTTTAAGTAGAGAGACACTCATCTAGCAGTCAACTGTTTTATTTGTTTTGTCTGAACAGGGATCATTTTATATAAACAATGTGAACCAGGTGTACACCTGTACCAAAATATTGAGGCGTCTTACTTTCAGTGTAGCACTTTATTTGATTGGTGTTATTTAATAGGCTTGTAAAATGATCTTGTAATTATTCATTCAAAAAGCTTGTTTAAGAGAAAATAACTGTCTGATTTATCGCAGCATACAGAGTGTTAATGACGTTTCATTAAAAAGGCAAAAGCGTAATAAATAAAAAACACAATCAGTTGGCCCGTTTAGCTGTAAAGAAAACTGAAAAGTAATGTATAGCTTGTGTGTGTGTGTGTGTGTGTGTGTGTGTGTGTGTGTGTGTGTGTGTGTGTGTGTGTGTGTGTGTGTGTGTGTGTTTGAGTGAGAGAGACGTAGATGCGTTAACGAGGATGAAGTAATGTAAACAGTACCTTTGTTTTACAGTGCTGGTCAACTTTTTAATACCTAATTAAACAGTGAATATAATTTTTAATGTCTAATTCTGTTGAATATTATGTTTAGTGCATAATTATGTGATGTTATATGTATTATTTTAAGATTATTTGCTTCTACTACTGAAATGCTTATTTTTTTAATGCCCCCAGCCTCTCTGTCTCTGCCCCTGTAGGTGGTGGGATCAGAGTCCAGCGGTGGGAACAGCGTGTCTGCTCCAAGTTCAGTCGTGGGTTTGGGTCTGGGTCTCGACCTCCTGCCTGAGAGCTTCGAGTCGAAGGGTGAGAGCACACACTTGTTAAAACAAAAACACGAAAGACACCGTTTTTACAAGCTTTTTCTTTGAAGATCCTTGTGGTCCAGGGCAGAACTGAACCATGAATTATTTAATGTGTGTCATGTGAGTTTCATTGCAAGAATTCATTGTTGAAGCGGTTTGCATATGGACAGAGAAAGAATTGTACTTGTGTCTAAAATACACTTGTGTCTGATTATCTCTTAATGTTCCAGAGGCGGAAGAGTTCCAGAAGAAGCTGGATGAGACCACTACGCTTCTGAAGGACCTGCAGGAAGCTCAGCGAGAGAGACTGAGCACCAAACAACCTCCAAACATCATCTGTCTCCTCGCCCCAACTGCTAAAGAGCTAGAACTCGGTACACGCTCAGACTTATCTGTTTTCATTTTTACACACCAATTTGATGTTAGATCAGTTTCATTGTCCTGGTCAGAGGTCTTAGTCAGCCTAGGATTAGCATTTTTTTAAATGTGTTCCAGGCCAATAACATTTAAGCTCGTTTTCAATCTGAATACCATATGATTATACAGCTCTGGAAAACATAATAGACCACTGCAAAAATATTCAGTTTGTCAGGTTTTATCTTTTATTGGTGCAAGTATTGAACTGAACAGATTTGCCTTAGTTTTTCAGAACTACTGACAGTATTTCTCCTAATTTCCAAATAAAAATATTGTTCTTGAAATCATTATTTTAAAGGAAATGACAAAACATTAAAATAAGAGAAATGATGCAGTGTTTACAGAACTTAAATAATTCAAAGAAAACAAATCTCTCGTTCTCTCTTAAACAAAATGGGAATAATTACCTTTAACGAACTTCTAGTAGTGTTTCACCATCCAACTGGTCTCATTGTGAGAGGAGAGTGTCGATTACAGCAGTGTTTTTAT
>JBBJLS010070915.1:0-11503 GCA_037577275.1 Bryconaethiops microstoma | reverse complement strand
TGTCGATTACAGCAGTGTTTTTATACTTTTCCTCATTAAATAAGATGTGATTCAGGTGATCACTAATCAGTCCCTCAGAAAGCAGAATGAGGTGCTTGTGTAGGAATTTAACAAACACTGGCATGGAATGGTTTCATATTCATAGAGAGGCAGATTTAAAATTAAAAAATTTTTCCCGGAGCTGTATATTTTTGAAAACACAGCCAGTTTGGCATTAACTTCACAATCATTACTGTTTTGCATCTGTGTGGTCAGTAATATCAGATTTTGATGCATAACATCAGAATCAGAATCAGTATCAGAAAACTTTATTTATCCCGGAGGAAACTGTTTAACATATAATATTATATAATTTTTTCACATTTCGTCTTTTCATGACCAGCCTCTCTTTATCTCTTAGAATGAAACAAATTGTTACTGTTCCTTCATAACTATTTGATTAGCAATAAATTAGGTAGTTTGCATGTGAACCTGCAACCTCATGGTCGGAATGATCAATAGCCGCAGTGATCAATAGGAACAGTCTCTTTTTAATGACATCTTTAGAATTAGATCTTCAAAAGGAACACAAGCCTTTTGGTCAGCGGTGAATCTGAGCTAAAGTAGCTCAAAGTTTGTTTACATTTATGTTTACATTTACGTTTATGGCATTTATCTGACACTCTTATCCAGAGCGAGGTACATTAGTACTCAAGTCGTCCACATCTGTTTCTTAAACCTGTAAAGCTAAATTTAAGTCAACATCCACTATTCAACCAAGTTACTGTACGCTCAGTACACCTAAACACCTTTCAAACGATACCTAAACACCTTTCAAACGATACCTAAAAGAGGTTAAGTCAGAAGTTAAGACTTTTTTTTTTTTGGAGGGGAAAGCGAATTGAGAGACATGGTGAGTCACCAAGGTACTCCTTGAAGAGGTGGGTATTGAAGAGGTGGGTCTTCAGGTGGTTCTTGAAGACAGCGAGGGACTCCGCGGATCTAATAGGAAGTGGGAGTTCATTCCACCACTGGAGGGCCGAGACTGAGAAGAGTCTCGACGCGTGTCTCCCTCTTCTTTTGAGCAGCGGAGGCTCAAGACGAGCTGTGCTTGAAGCCCTGAGAGGACGAGAAGTGATACGTTGTTTGATTAATGGCTATACAAAACCTTTTTTTCCTCCGATATCTAAGACCTTTGCAGTCTTATAAAAGTCAATATATTTATTGAATGGGATCATGTGATATGGTGAAAGGCCCAGAGCTTCAAGTCAAAAAGGCCTTTCAGTGGTATACTGAGTTTCCGCCGATTAAAAATGTGTTCAGTGAGTTTTTCCAGAGCCACATAAGATTTTCCGGTCTCCAGCTTCTACCACTGTAACAGTAAGCTTATCAGGAATCTCGAGAGAAAAATGTGATAAATCTGTTCTACACTGTGTGCTAAATCCTTGCTTACTATCTCAGAGTTAGCAGGAGGGCACAGAAGATCATATCTACAATAAAGTAACTGTGCAAGAGAATTAAAAAAAAAATTCAACTTCCAAAATAAGAGATTGTAACAAATTATTTGGGGCCATTTGTACTGGTCATAATGACATTTTGACAGAGAATTATCAAAATATGAAAAATGTAAATAATAATACAAATATTTGAGTCCCATTGGTTCTTTGAGGTTCTGAATTTTTTTTATATATATATTTTATTTTTTTTCCATTTGAACCATTCCGATTTGCCTGCAGTTGAAAATCTTGACTTTTTTTTGAGATAATCAACCCCAAAGACATTTTCATTAACTTTGTCTATCCATCTTTTCTAAGGATCGTGTTCCCAGTTATGACGGAGCTCCCTTTGCACAACTGAAAACCGTGTTAAAATGTAAAATATGGTTCAGCCGATTTTTGCTACTATGTAGAGTAGTTTTGGTGGAAACTACGAAAGGAGAGTAGAGTGATTCATCAGAGGATGGGTGAAGAATGTGAACTCAGAAATGAGGTCTTGTTTAATTTTTTTTCACCAAGAAGAATTTGCTGGTGGTAGCTTGGAAACAGAGTAGGTGGAAAAAAGGACTGAAGAAAAAGACACAAATATGGCCTCTCACCATGAGAAGAAATAAAATGTTTTGTGCCAGAAGCTTGGAGCTTTCTGCTAAGTATTGCTGAGTCCAGCGTTAGGACTGTGAGAGTGGGAGCAGTCTGGAAAAAAGCCGACGCTACTGTAAGCCAGTGGGAAAAGAGGATAAAAAAGAAGGATCAAGTGGATGCATTGAGGTAGCCCATCAATATGAATGGGCCAGTTTGATTGGACACATTCTGAAGCTGGTTTACATTTGGTGGCAGTAACATGAATGCAGATCTGTGGAGATACTATATTATGATGGTGCACATATTCTTCTTCTAAATTTGGTGGCTGAATATTGCAGGATTAGAAGGAAAATGCAGCCATTTTGGGAGTAAAAGCAGTGGGTAAAGAAGGATTGAAGCAATGGACCTAGAGGGATGTGATGTGGGCTTTTGGACAATACTTTAAAGTGTTTTAAATCCAATGTCTCTAAAACAATTAGGGAGAGGTGGGGGGTGGAGAGAGGATTTAAACTATGCACAAAATATACATGAACAGAAAATATACAGATCACACATAACATTAAAACTACTAAAGTGTGAGGTGTCCATTTGTCATACATGAACACACCACAATGTAAAATTATTTCTCTGCATTTAACCTATTCACCCGAGTGAAACAGCGGGCAGCTAGAAATACAGCGCCTGGGGAGCAGTGTGTGGGGACAGTACCTTGCTCAAGGGTACCCCAGTGGTGCCACAAGCAATCCTGGGATTCAAACCCACAACCTTGCGATCACAGGGGAAACATCCTAAGCACTAGGCCACCAGCTGCCCACTAGCAGGTGAAGTGAATATTATCAGTGGTTACAATGGCACCTATGGGACATGTTAGGCAGAAAGTGAGTAGTCGGTTCTTGAATGAAATGTGTTGCAAGCAAGAATAACAGACAAGCATCAAAGATCTGAGCGACTTCGATAAAGACTAAATTGTGATCATTAGAAGACTTTGAACATCTCCAAAACAGCAGCTCTTGTGGGCTATTTCTGGTATGCAGTGGTGAGTACCCACTAAAAGTGGTTCTAGGACGGATAACCGGTAAACCGACAGGTCATGAGCAAAATGTCAAATATGGTTCAACCGATTTTTGCTACTATTTAGAGTAGTTTTGGTGGAAACTACAAAAGGAGAGTAGAGTGATTCATCAGAGGATGGATGAAGAATGCGAACTCAGAAACGAGGTCTTGTTTAATTTTTCTTCACCAAGAGAAATTGGTGAAATTGGCTTATAGATGTGTATTGGGAGTGATAACGATCCCATCTGGTCTGATGCCACAAAAGAGCTGCTGTAGCACAAATTTAGGAAAAAAGGTCGTATTGGCTATGACAGAAAGATGTCCTAACACAGTGCATCACAGTTTGCTGTGTATGTGGTGGTGTAGCCGTAGACTGGTCAGAGTGCCAATGTGTACTGTCCAGAACTGGAGCAGGAAGCAACGTAAGAAGTTGGCCTGGTCTGATGAATCAGGTTTTCTTTTACATTATGTGATTAGCTTTGTGTGTTTAAGGAAAAGATGGCACCAGGATGCTCTACAGAAAGGAAGCAAACAAGCAGAGGCGGTGTGATGCTCTGGACAATATTGAGCTGGGAATTCTGAGATCCTGACATTCATGTGGATGATACTTTGACACATACCAACTACCTTTACATTTACATAACCACTAATATTCCCTAATGGCAGTGGCATCTCTCATGCTCCCTGCCACACTACAAAAAAAAAAATCAGAAATGGATTAAGGAACATGACAAAACATTCAATTGAATTCAATTGAATTGTTGAATTGGCCTCCAAAATCCCAAGAGCTCAATTTGATCACGTCTGTGGGATGTTTGGTGACTTTCGTTTACAGAACTTTAAAATTTCTGCACTACTCTGAAGAGTAGTTATCGAGGATTAATTATTAGTGAGGATTCTTTATTTTTATTTTGGAATAGTGGTGAAGACACACTATTCCAAAATAGGGTTTCTCCACCACACTATTCATAATTCATAATACTTTAATTCATAAAATATTATGAATTATGAAGAAACCAACAAAAAACAATTTTATATCCTGTCAGTATATCGTGCAAATTGTATGCAGTCTCACCAACAAACTGAAAGTGTGTGAGGCACAGGGTTGAAAAAGCTGAGAGAAATAATTGAGTTGTCAACAAGCACGAGACAAAACAGAGAAGTTCACTGCCAAAGAGGGAAAACAGTGCTGATTCAGTCAAAGGTGAAATTGCATTCTGGTTTTGTGTAACAACAATACGGGCTGCATGCACATATCATTATATCATCTGTACTGTTGATTTATCAAACAGTACTGATGACATCCCCAAATTAGAAAAAGTTGGGACAGTAGGAAAACATGGGGCTGTGTGAATATCCATCTATCCATCCATCCATCCACACCTCCTTCTTTCCTTCCAGGCACATTGCTTGGCGCTATGCTGAATCACAACATATTCTGCCATCATATATCATTCTGAGAGTTTATACTGTGTTATTCTGATATTATTTCAAAAATAGTAAATATTATTTCAGTCTCCTCAATGCACATGCCTTCATCTAACTAATATGGCAACTGGGTGTCTCTCAGAAACATGTAGAGACCAGAATGCACATTTACGCCTAGGTTTAAAATTTCAATGAAAATCCATGCACAACCAACCACATGTTGCACAAGTTTGGTAAGACTTCATTAAATATCTCCACCAGTTACATTGTGCAATCCTTCTATATTCAGTTGGAAAACATGACCCATGAACTGCATTTTTAGGCTCGTGCACCAGTTTTTTATATAACACGAAGACAAAATGCATCTCAAACTGGTGCAGAGGCTGAAAACGTTGACTCTGAGTATTTAAACTTCTTGTCTGGAAATACATTTAGGCTAGAATTCAGTTACAAGCTGCCACAATAACAAGATCCCGTCAGGATTTTAGTGTGAACATAATGAGCAGAAGAGATTTGGTTGAGTTTAATACACTGAATAAAAATAATGCATCCAGTGAAGTCAACCCTGGTCCAACCAGGCTTGTGTTGGAGAGGTGGTGTTGGAATTCACTATAACAATAAAAAAGACAGCAAAAATACAGGTCCTGTGCTTATGAAACTGAAAGAGAAAGCATTGCAAGACTAGATGATGTGGGGGAGGTGCAAGTCTGCAGGTGGATCTTCCAAATTAACTCCTCTTTCGGCCAATGGAGACTCACCAGACAATTATGAACCTAGACGGATTTATTAGATTAAAGTTGACAGACTGATATTTGAACTTACTCTGGGTTTTGCTGAATGCCGTAGAGGAATCCCTCGAGAGTGGGGTGGAGCTGTTTCAACAAAATGAAAAGAGCGTCTATATCGTGAAGTGGCAACACTCTACAATCAAGAAACCATAAGAGGTTCTTTGGCGTGGTGCTGCAGGAGAAGTTCTCGGTGCCCTGAAGGACCTCGATGGAGCCGATGGTTCTACTCCAGTGGTGTTTCACAAACTTCTTTGTGCTTCGCTGACCTAAAACTCACTTGGAAGCCAAAGGAAAGATAAGGAGACAGATTTCTAACACATTGACAATACGCTACAGATGAGGTCAGTTGAGATTAAGTTAAAAAAACAGCAAGCTGTTTTATTATACAACCTTACTTTTTAAGCGTAAGCAAAAAACAGGATTTTGTCTGTTTTCTGTGACTCATTTTACACAGAAAGAGAGAAAGAGAGCAAGAGAATGCAGAAGAGAGATTAGACATTACATTAGGAATTGGGCCAACAGTCTGAAGGTGTGAAAGGAATCTACAGAGGAAGTAAGTGATTCTGCTGTTTATGAAAAGGAACAGGAGGACAAGGTGTTAGCTTGCAGAGGCTGTGTGTGTAACCACCATAATGCGAGAATGACTGATGCTTTTATAGAAGCATGGTTAAGTCCGCACGCACCGGACTTTACGAAGCAAAGCTTGGAAAAGCAAAAATAGCCCACAAACATCTGTTCTACGTATCTAAAAATGTAGAATTTGGGCATGGTACAATAAAACTTCTTGCTTGCTTGTAAAGCCAACGTCATAGTTTATGTATACGTTTTTATACATTCAGGAATAATACAGAAACATAACCAGGGAAATGGTAAACATTTGTTTTGGGATACTGCTGATTAAAATTATTGGCCATTCTATTAATTTAATACGAAAAAAACATAATTTTGTTAATGTCACTTTAACCCTTTCATATTTGTTAATGGAAAGGATTTGTAAACCTTTGGATATATTCTAAACCATTTGCTCATGTAACTTTGTTTATATCATCTTTATTGCTACATCTGTAAGTACAGGGGGTCCTCGGGTTACGACAGTCTCGACATACGACGTTTCGAGTTTACAATCTTCACTCCCACTCGGCTTACGCCATTAGCATCGTATTTACAGATTACATGGCCGAACTAGTTTGGTTGCGTGCGGCGGAAGAATACGCAATAACTTAATATGTAATACCTGGAGGAAAAAGAACCCCAAAGTAAAATGACCATCAATGTTCTTCTATTTTTCTCTCATGATCAAAAGATAAGGTCAGTTCTTAGCACATTTATTGAATGGGTAGGGTCTAATTATCACTAAAGAGGGCAAAAGGTCTTCTTTAAAGTGCTGACCTAAAATGTTGTTGAGTTATAATTTCACCATAAAGGTACAAAATTGTTCACTGAAATTTCACTGAATATTCACGTAACACCCTAGCTACAGAAAATGTTAGCTATAAGTAGACGTAGCTAACATTTACCGTGGATGTAAGTTTTGAAGCTTTCATCCACATATAACAATCATTTACACATACCAGTTAAACATTGGATGCCATTGTTTTGTTTAAATTGTAAAAAAAGAATCACCACTTTAACGTGGTGGGGGGGTTTGCGTGCCTCAGTGATCCTCGGAGCTATGTTGTCGGAGGCAATTTCCCCCAGTAGGGACTCCCAGGGCAAACAGGTCCTAGGGGAGAGGTCAGACAAAGAGCGATTCGGAACACTCTTATGGAAGAAACGTCAAGGTTCCTGTTACTCTCGCCCTGACTAGGAACAATGGGGGCCCCACCCTGGAGCCAGGCCTGGGGTAGGGGCTCGTGAGCAAGCACCTGGTGGCCCAGCCAGGCCTAGCTCAAAAGTTCAACAAGGAAACATCCTCATGTGGGCCCACCACCTGCAGGAGGAGCCGTAAGGGTCTGGTGCTTTGTGGATCGGGTGGTGGCATAAGGTAGAGGCCCTAGCGGACTGATCCCTGGCTGATGAAACTGGCTTTTGGGACATGGACTGTCACCTCTCTGGTGGGGAAGGAGCCTGAGCTTGTGCGTGAGGTCGAGAGATACCGGCTAGATATAGTCGGGCTCACCTCAACGCATCTCCTGGAGAGGGGTTGGATGCTCTTCTTTTCTGTTCCTGGGAGTATGGGAGTATGGGTCTGGTTCGAATTGCCGGCAATAAGTCAAACATGTTCCCGGTGCATGTGCTGTCCTTTGTCATTGGTCCTATTCATAATATTTATGGACAGGATATCAAGGCGCAACCAGGGGACAGAGCGTGTAGGGTTGGAGGGGCCTCGTTATCGCATCACTGCTTATTGCAGATGATGTGGTTCTGTTGGCTTCATCGGTCGGGGACCTCCAGCATGCATTGCGGAAGCTTATCCAGTTTTGTTGTGGTAATGACAGAGCTGAGCCAAAAGGCAAAGCTCTCGATTTATTGGTCCATCTGCATCCCGATCCTCACCTATGGTCACGAGCTTTGGGTAGTGACCGAAATGAACGAGATCTCGGTTGCAAGCGGCCAAAATAAGTTTCCTCAGCAGGGTGGCCGGGCTCTCTCTTAGCGATAAGGTGAGAAGTGCGGTCATTTGGGCGGGACTCAGAGTAGAGCCGCTGCTTCTTCATGTCGAAAGGAGCCAGTTGAGGTGGTTCGGACACCTTGTGAGGATGCCCCTTGGACGCCTCCCGGTGAAGGTTTTCCCGGGGAAGGTCTGAGGTTGCTACCACCGCAACCCAGACCCGGATAAGCGGCAGAAGATGGATGGATGATTATAGTAACAATAACAATGGTAACAATAAAAACAAAAACACTGTATGTGATATAGTATAGGGTGTTTCTTCACATTATATCCTCAGACTTCTGGGATAAGCTTTAGCACCACCAGCAACCTGGTTAAGGATAAACAGTTCAGATCATGGATGGATGGATGATGACAACACAAAGAACTACAATAATAATATAATAGCATTTTTTTCAGTTTGTTATTTTTGACTATCATTTGATGTTATTCGTCTTTTGTCATGCATGTAAAAAATAAATTCACACAAATTGATTGAGGGTTCAGTTAAATTTCAATCTACAATTTTAAAAAGCATGGAATACCAAATTACCTTCGCTTGTTTAAAATTGTAGAGTTTAATGTAGTGTGTTAACACTGTTCAAGTGTTAGAACGTGCCATTCACTTCACAGATCATTCAGCCATAAATGGAAACCTTTGCTGTTTGAGTTGTACGAGCATGATACTTGAGCAGTTACAGTAAATTAATTATCTTTCAGTAAAGAAAATATGCTTTCTTTGATTCTACACATGACTGTGTCATGTCAATACAGCTAGAAATAACATAGCTAATGCATCAAGTAGTCGAGTGAAGTACAGATTTATTGTCTTCGCAACCATATACATTAAGTGCACAGTGAGACAATATCATCCTTCTGGACCGTAGGTGCAACATACAACACAACACACTCAGAAAGGTCAACAATGAGGGCGAAAAAAAGGGAGAATTAATTATACTTAAGCTTATATATACATACAGACACATACACACACACACACACACACACACACACATTCTCCCTGCTGTGTCCTACCATAATTCACACACAGACGAGAAAAAATTCTTGAAGCCTAAGTCAACTCTGCACAGTGTAAATGTAAACATGTCTATAAGCATGTAAGTCAAAGTGAACTTTATTGTCATCTCAACCCTATACATAGTATGCGGAGAGACGCAATACGCGCAGAACACTGTATTATATCATACCAAACTACCAGCCATGGAGTGTTTCGGCGTGGTGATGGCTCCAGTTGTCTCATGCAGTTAGAAAATGAACCAGAACAAGAACTGGAAGCTTTGTTGGTTCCCGTTAAGGTCCGTTCTTGTTTTGATTTTGCAGTGTGGAAAAATGCTCTATATATATTTGTGTGTGGCCAAATCTTATGTTCCATTCTTTTGTAAATGCAATCTGGGTTAGGCAATGCTGTGATTACTGTAATGTGCATTTAATGTTGCTGGAGTTCTATAGAGATCAGCCCAGCTTTTAAGGGAAAACGAAGGTATCCTGTGGATACAAGGAAATGACTTCACGTGTGTGTGTGTGTGTGTGTGTGTGTGTGTGTGTATTTGTGTGTGCTTGTGTGTGTGCTTGTGTGTGTGTGTGTGTGTGTGTGTGTGTGTGTGTGTGTGTGTGTGTGCGTTTTTTTGTGTGTGTGTGTGTGTGTGTGTGTGTGTGTGTGTGTACATTTGTGTGATAATGTTAGTGTCTGGACACAGGAGGTTGATTGATGGGGCGAGCCGGCCAGCAGGGCTTGCAGTGTCACTCTCCAATTAAATAACAATCCAATGAAGCATGCTAGCCCTTAGCAGCCACGCAGTAAAGCGAGCTGTGACAGCAGCCAGCATGAATCCCCCCTGATGTGCCTTGAAAAGTTGCAGTTGACACGATTTAAAATAACACTTCCGCATTTTCTTTGTTAGAGCCACTCTGAAAAAGAAAGTGTAGATAAGTAGCAATAAATCTCAGCAGCACACGCCACCTCTCTGCGAATCTAGGACATCCAGTCGCATAGGATAAATGGTTCATATCATAGCATTTGTTGAGCTTTGATTTGAATACTGGATTGCGCAATACTTTGTGACAGAATAACTTGGGGGAAGATGTCTACACCCCCTCTAATTGTTTCCCGTCCTCAAATGACGAGATCAAACATCAACACATTTACTGAATGGCAATGGTCTTATAAATTCCAAGATTTCATCTGCATTCCTGAAAGATTTTTGGGACAGTTAATCTGTGTTGATGTTGGATAGCTCTTTGGTCTTTGGTTAGTAGGCTCTTTGTTCTTTGGTGCAAGTCGTCCCATCAGGAAAGAGGCTAAAAAGTAAAGTGGCCCCTTATAGTCACACGTGAACACAGCACAGCACACAGTGTGAAATTCTTTCTCTGCATTTAATCCATTCACCAAGTGAAGCAGTGGGTAGCCAACGGCGCAGCACCCGGGAAGCAGTGGAGGGTGGTGGTACCTTGCTCAAGGGTACTTCAGTGGTGCCACAAGCAGTCCTGGGATTCAAACACACGCCCTTCTGATAGCAGGGTCAACTCCCTAGCCACTGGGCCACCAGCTGTCCCATTTTTTCTTATTACCTCTATACAGTATTAGCCCAAAATGATCATTTTGTTCTGTTTTTTGTAAGATATCAATTTTTATGTTTTGGCCCTCGAGCCTTTTTTGTGGTCGGTTAAAGTGAAGACTGAGAAATGGAAATCCACGGCTGCGCCTCCTTCCCAGACTGGTACACATCCAGTGGGACAGGTTGATATTTAAATGTTCAACTTCAATATTGATATTTTGAAAAGTCAATTTTTTTTGACACCAAATATGGATAGTTTTTCCAAGACAAAAATATCCAGACAAACGTAAGACTTTTCTTTAGCAAAAAGCAAAAAAACCTGTCATTCAAAAGTCAATTACCGAGTGTGGCTAAAATAAATAATAACAACAAAAATAAATAATCTCACAGTAAAAAATGGCATGGAACGGTTGTCATACTCAGAGATGCTAATTTAAAGATAAATTGCAGTGGTCTCTTATTTCCAAATATACATAATCAATGAAAATGCATATAATTTAATGCTGTATGTCATATTTTATTATGTAGTACTTTTATTACACTTTGATTAACAATAGCATTTTGACAACTTCTAAGACTAAGCACTTATAGTGATACGTCCTGTAAAACATAGGACAAATGAATTAAAAATAGGGGTGCTGTCGAGCAAGATGTTCTTTTCAAAAATTTCCTTTGTGCATTTTAAAAATAAATTCCACGTTTTTTTTCCCTTTGACTGTCCGTATTAGTACACAGGTCAAGGGAAAAAACTATGAATTTATGGAAATCATAACTGTGTGCATGTAAATAGACGTTGTTCTTAATATTTATTGGTACCCCCAGGTCTCTCTCTCTCTCTCTCTCTCTCTCTCTCTCTTCTTCTCTCACTCACTACCTCTCTCCTTCTGTCTCCCTCTTCCTCTTTTCTCTTCATCTTTCAGTCTCACTCTATTTTCTGTCTCCTCTCTCTCTCTCTCTCTCTCTCTCTCTCTCTCTCTCTCTCTCTCTCTCTCTCTCTCTCTCTCTCTCTCT
>JBBJLS010070914.1:0-11503 GCA_037577275.1 Bryconaethiops microstoma | reverse complement strand
GTTGAGGCAGTGTGTGAGGTGTGGGTTCCATGGTGTAATGGTCAGCACTCTGGACTCTGAATCCAGCGATCCGAGTTGAAATCTTGGTGGAAGCTTTCAGCTTTGCAAGACAGAAGAGCTTAATTTGCCAGGACCTGAACTTTTGTCCAGGAGGTGATGCATATACTCCTTTTTGTCCAGTTCTTTGATTTCAGATATAAATCTGCAGTCACTCACACTTGATTAAACATCCACTGGGTGGTGGCCTAGTGTATAGGATAGTGTGTAGGATACTTGCCTCTGCATCAAGAGATCATGGGTTTGAATCATACCATCAGCACACCACCACTGGGTTCCTGAGCAAGACCCTTAACCCCCAGTTGCTCCAGGGAGACTGCATCCTGTAACTAGGGAAAGGAATGGCAGTTGATTTAGATAAAAGCGTTTGCTAAACGATGTAAATGCCTAATGAACCATGACATGACAGAAGTGCTGCTCAGCTGGAACTCAGTGAGATTTATGTAAAAGTAGACTGGGATGTGGTCGAATACTCCAAAAAATTGCCTTCCTACGTCCTTTCTTCCTTGTTGTTTTGAATTGAGTTCAAGGAAAGGTGCAAGGGAGAATTCATAAAGACTTAGGAAAAGCTTCCGACTATACCAGGCTTCTTAGTTGTGCTGATGATTTCAATGATTAAAATACTGAATTAATGTTGTAGAGAGTTGGAAGATGCTTAACAGCTCACTAAAGTGGTCTTTCAGATGGCCAAAATGTAAAGCAGAGACAGCTGTACGTTAGTGAACATTTGGTCCACTTAAAACAGGAAAACCAAGAGGCCACCACTTGAAGATACGTGATGGGGTCAGGAGGTCATGCAGCATGGGCATGAATAGAGAGCTATTCAAGGGTTGTTGTCCATATAAGTATATGGCCCAGAGAATCTGTGTGTACGTGGAATGTTAAAGGTCCATGAGATGTTCACACAGACAACGCATGTTATAACATGGGGCATTACCGTTTATGGCGAGGAATATTAAATATGTGATACCTGACCTTGTATCTATTGGAAAACTTTTAGGAAGGTGGGAACATTAAAACAGAGGTGAGGTTTTGAATATTTAATTATTACTCTTATTGGCAAGGAGCCAATTAGAGGACTTTGCAGACTCCTGGTCTTACGTATAGCCTCCTGATCCACTGCTGATCTGACACAGAACATTAAAGGCAAGCATTTTTTCAGATTTCGCTGCCTTTTAGTTTAGGATTTTGTGGCCAGTCCAGCGGAGGATGGGTTACGGATTACTGGGAGTCCTGTGCACCTCTCTTATAAAGAACTGCATGTAATTTTCATGCATTATATGAATTGGATTCTTAGTAAATTAGAACTATATAAGTAAAGCCCATTTTGAGGTTAATTTAATACTGGAGTCAGGGCTGTGTCCAGAGATAAGTATTAATCTGAACCTCGAGGTCAGTGCCAACCTGGACCCGTTCTGGGTGTTCAGTTGTAAACCTGTACAGATGTACTGGTCATGTGTAGTGCTGGTAAATAGGCCTGGGAACCTCTACTCATGGAAGTAGCTCTTAGTTACTATGCAATAATATAGGAATTAGGATTGACGAATTTGTCTTTTTTGTTTATGTGAAAGGTAAATGTGTGCCTGTGTTGTGCCTCATCGGGAGTATTTGTGAAGATTGGGGTCTTCTATTTTTTGAGAATCATTGGATGAGGGCTAGATATAGTATGTGTGTGACTGCTCTCTTTCTTTTTGCCTACTTTTTGGTTGGAGAATGATTTAAAGGGTAGACTTTTTTGTGACTGTGGTTTTGTGGCTGCAAGTAACTGCTAATGTGTCAGCAAATGTATAGCTGAAAATTAAGGTGTTTGGCATATTGTTGGAGAAAAACAGTAAGATAAGTACAGAGTAAGATAAGTACATTTAAAGGCACTCTGTATTGTGTTGTATTAAGAGGGTAATATATATTAAATAACCAAGATAATAATAACAATAAAAAGGAATTAAATAGATTATAAAACAGTGATAAATAGGATAAAATTGTCATGTCAGGTGAGGAGTGGAAACACTAGCAGGAGACAGCATTAGAAGTAAATAGACGTTCACTCAGAACAAACTCAAACACTGGAAGGGGAACTCTGCTGCAGAGTCGACTCTCTCTTGAAGCTTTAGCAAGCCCTCTGTCATACAGGGGCCAGTATAAATACTCCAGGCTCTGTGGAGCTCTCTGAATGTGAAGATGTTCACCCTCACATTCATAAAACATACATGGGAAAGAGACACACAGGAGAGATACAAGTCAAGTACCAAGCAGCAGGTGTTAACAAAAGGATCCAGCAGCATGTTGCTTGGATGGCACAGACTCTTTTGACTGCCTCTTTGAGAGGTACCACCTGGAAAGTCTTTCTAGAGTCTTTGCCTTCTAGTGAATACAAAACATGCAAACAGGAGTAACAACATTCTTCTCTCAATAACATAACCCAAATCAGAACCCAGTGTTGTAGCTGGGTGACTAAGCAACGGTTCTTTGGCTTGGCTGGACTATGAGAATATGCACACAAGAATATGCACACAACCAATCACACAACAGAAACAATCAACTCAGTAACAAGTAGTAATCAAATCAATCACAAGACAGGTGGCCATGTTGTTAGGTACCTAGCAACCCAGCTGAAGAGCTAATAAAGACCCATTACTTACACCTGGGTTGCCTAGGCACCGAACGGCCACACACACAATAAACCCTGACTTCATAACTTTGTGCCCAGAGTTCTGTGCCACTTAGCACTTGTGAGACGCGCTGTGAATAAAATGTGTGAGGAAAATCCATTATTAAGAGATAAAATTATGAACTTTAGTAGGAAACATACCAAAAGTCTAAATACGCAATGGCCAGAGGGAGTATGTTTAATTTGGGGCTGTGCGAAGCTTTAGAAATCCTCATTCAGACATCAGGGGATAAAAGTGAGCAGAGAAAGATGAAATGAGAAAATGAATTAGGAATCTTAAAATTGTTCAAAATTGTCTGTAAAAAGCAACAGGAAAGGGAAGAATTCAAGAGAAAAATTAGAAAAAATAACACCCCTCCTCCCTATACTGGTCAGTATCCCATTATAGAGGGAAGGTTTGATGATCCGAGGGGGGAACTAGAAATAGAGAAAGGTTCGGCACTCTTGGAGATAGCCCACAGGTGAGAGTAGTAAGGGTACGATAGGAAGAAGGGGCTGCACAGGGGTAAGGCAATATATCCAAATTTAGACACACTCAAACAGGAGGGGAGAAGCACAGCTTGGGAAGTTGCAACTTAAGAAGAGAAAAAGGCAGAGAAAACATATGAAAGAGGTACAGAGACTGGTGTGTTAAGGAAACAAGGAGGAAAAGAAAACTGGTAAGAAAAAAAGTCGACTGGGGTACACCAAAGTGGGGACACGAGTCTGAAATAATACAAGGTGTTGATAGTACTATTCAGAAGATAGGGCAGACAGCTAGTAGTGTAAAAGCTATTCTGTGCAGTCCATTGGGAGAAAGAAGCTTAAGGACATGGAGACAGGAAGAAGAAACTTTAGATGAGGAGGAAGTCTAAATGAGGAGAGAACATTAAGGTCAGGGAACACGTATACTTCAGTACAAGTACTAATACTAATAAAGGGGAGACATGCTAATTATATACTGTGGCAGACCCAAGTTCTATAGGGGTTGGTCAGTAGTCTACTGGATCTGCATGAAGGGGCCCAGAAGTGGATGCTGGACTGTGACGAAAGACAAAGAGCAAGCTGGAAAACATTGTGGGACTGACTGACAAGATTTCAGATGAGTGTGTGGCTCACTTGGTACATACTGTGTGGACAAACAGACAGGCAGAGCAAAAGGCCAAAGAAAAAAGAAAAACGTCAAGCTACAGTGACAGAGCAAGAGCCAGTGCTGCAGATGTTAGTCACAGCAAATCCTGCACTACCTGCAGGTCAGCAGGGGAACTGAGTGCAGCAATCATTACAGTTTACAGCTCTTCCCATTCCAGTTGTACATGAGCATACAAAGTCTGGAGGAAGTGCACAGAGAGGACAGAGGTCCAGAGGCAGCCAACAATGACAGCAATCCCAAGGGTGCCTGGAATCTGTTGGGGGTGTAGACAAAGGGAACACATCCAAAAGAAATGTCCAGTAAATCCATGGATGGGACCTGGAATCCAGGGAAGGTCGATCTGGTGGCCTCCACGGGGATGGGGTCAAGAAATTCCACTGTCAAACTCAAACCTAGTACAACCATGTCTGCAAGTTCAGGTAAATGATACAAAAATGCCTATGTTAATAGACACTAGAGCGTGTTATACATGTTTAAACTCAAATTATGCCATTAATCTCCCCAGGAAAATTTGTTAAGGCAACAGGATTTTTGGGACGAGTGCAGCTAATACCAGTAACGGCTCCAGATCATTTAACAGTGCAGGAAAAAACAATTAGTATACTGTTACACACCGGCCTAGGTCCACCCTGCGGTAAATCGAACACTTGCCACAACACTACTGTTACCAAAGAAAACACAAAAGGTATTAAGGTAGCTCACCTATCTGCTATGTTGTCGAGGGTTCTCCTAAATCCTAGCTAGGACCTGGGTTGTAACTCTCGCTGTGTGTCTGTGTTTGACTTGAAGCATGAACATATATCAGTGGTGTATGTACTGGTGGTTGTTGCTAAAGCTAAGAAGACCCCGGGAGTGCAGTTTACCATTTTGACGGACTCCAAACGACCAGCCCAATCACTGTTCCGATGAATGACCAGCCCGAGCTCCGGGTTTCTCAGTTCAGGGTTTTCTTATTTGACGACAGTAAAAACCAAAAATCCAAATCGACGAGTCGATACCAAAACGAAGTCCCTCGAGTTTTTCCGGCACAGCCTTCTGCTAGAGAAAAATACTCATGACCACGCAAGAACAGCCCTCTAGGTGAAATCACCTGTTCTCCATTTCAAATGATGACGCGTCACGCCCACTAATCAGCTGACGCCCCCACCACCTTCACAATGCTTGCCTGCTTCATAACATTCCTTCCCCTTTCAGACCAAAAAAAAAATTTTTTTAAAATAACTCATTTCCTGGTTTTTTTACTCTTTTTTTCCTTGTCGTCTATACCTGTAAATTAATTTTCGTACACCTTCAATTACAAATACAAAAATACATTTTAATTAACTAATGCCTGTATGTTCTAAAGCAGAGTCCATGTGGGTAACTATAATTTTCAAAAATAGTCCCTTGCCATCTGTCAATGATACTCCGAACAGCTCATCAAAAGAAATAGTCTCACACTCGTGACAGTGTATCTGCAATAATATTATTCTTACCGGCAACATGTTGTACCACTGTACGGCTGAAGCACCAGGCTCCATCTAAAAACCCTGGCATTCAAAGTCTTAAATTTAGCCACAAACGTGAGAGGGTTATGGGTGGGAACCGTAACACCCCCCACCCAGACCTAGACCCATAGACCTCAAAGTGACACAATGCCAGAACAAGTGCCAGTGCTTCCTTCTCAATAGTTGAATACGCCCACTGGTCTTTATCAAGCTTCTTGGAGAAGTAAGCTACTGGTCGGTCGTAAGCTTGAGCATCAGCCTGCAACAAAACAGCTCCGACCCCTACCTCGCATGCATCTACAGCCAACTTAAATGAAGCATCAAAGTATGGTTCACAGGACAAAATTGCCTTCAACCTGTCAAAAGCAGCCTGACACTGCTTTGACCATTTAAATTTGACATCCTTTCTAAGATGTTTGGTCAAGGGCCCTACCGCTGCAGCAAGGTTTGGGACAAAATGACGATATTTTGCATGCTAAACAGAAGAGCTGTACACTTTTAAAGACCAGTAGGTGATACAAATGCAGAGACATCCTGTGCCCGGGGAGTGAGAGGAACCAGTACCCTTTAAGGAGGTGTAACTTCATTACAAACGGGGCCTGTCCAATGCGGTCTATACAATCCTCCAGATGCGGGATGGGAAAAGCATCGGTCTTAGTAATCTTGTTTTCTTGCCGGTAATCAATACAAAAGCGTGTGGACCCATCAACCTTCAGGATACATAGATTCAACTATTACTATCTCTAATTTATGGCAGTGTAAATGCTCATAATGGATAAGAAAACAAGGAATAACTGAAAAATATATATTGAAACAAACCCCTAAAGGCTACTTGGATGATGAGTACTGCTAAAAAATACTGATTTCGAAGCATGAAAAACAGTTTGATGCTTTGAGATCATACCCAAGTCTACTGTAAGTAATTTTACTGCTCACCCTACCAGCATTAGTTTAGCTGTATCTAGAACAACACAATGATCAATTAAACATTGAGTTTTGATACCAATTTGCCCTGTGACATTACACTCAGTTGTTGTTGGCCACACTTCAAAGCCCCGTCTCTCAATAAAGTAAGGAATTACTCCAGGCCCATTAGTCAGGTTAACAGTGTAAGTAAATAAAAAGCATTGTTCTCATGGGATGAGACCACTTCCAGCTATGAGTGTAACCGCAGCCAGAGCACATTCAGTAATTCGCCTTGTCTGTCCCTTTTGTTTCCCGGCTGTCATGTTTGTAGTACCCTGAACATCACAGTCAATTAGGCTATGACTGATGGCATGGAGATCCCGAATGAGGCTTGAAGTTGGTGAGGTCTGGTTGCTCATGGGACCCCTGCTGGCCCATGCTTGATTCATCAAAGAATAAAATCATCCAAAAACTAAAAAGCAACAAAATCATCAATAACAGACACTCGATGGTCAGCAACACGTGGTTCTGTTCTTTTTTTTTTCGTGTGCTGTTCGGAGTTCACTGACTGGTGCTGTTGATGAACTGATTGCTGTTGACTGGCACCAGGAGAACAGCACCGGATGATTTTGCTGGATCTGAGGTGGGGAGTAGTTGCGCTGTCTGCGAGCTCGTTGAGAGCTCCTCCCGATCCTCTGTCTCCTCCGTCTCATCCATCTGAAGGACCATGTTTGGAACCTGCACCAGCTCTCTCTCCCTCTGTAGGGCTTTCCTCATTGCCGTCATTACGACCTTCTCCTCTCGTTTCATCCTCCTTCCCATCATCTGGCTCTGCTCTAGGCAGATTCCTGGGGACTCTGGTACAATGGTTAAGATGATATCAAGTAGTACTGTTTTTCGACTTGTATTGCTGTGGGTGTCACTCTTACCACCTTTTAAGGACCACTTCGTCTTAACACTCTGATGTATACCTGATCTCCCGGTCTCAATGGATTCTCTGGCATCTGGAACACACCTCTGCTCCTGTTGACAGATAGCTTTATGTATACCAGTTAGTTGCCTCATATATGCCCTTAATTCAACTTCCAACCCTGATAGGGTTCCCTTAATGTGGTATGTGCATATCTCTCACCACCTCTTCCCTTGAGCAATGATCCAAGTCATGTGCGTTAGTGATTAATACTGTTAGTAATGTACCTGGTGCAATTAACAACCCTTCATGGTTTCTCCATAACCTATTGCTGTCTTGTTTTGTCCCTCGGCTACTCCACATGGTTTTCTCATACACTTGTTGCCTGTCTTGGCATTTGATTATTGCTAAACGTCTCGGCAATGTCATTGCATTCATTGCATCCAATATTTGTTCTAAATGCTGTATCAGAGTACCATCAGCCTTTTTAAATCCTCGCTGTTTCCCCACTGCTCCAAACAAATGTGTAACTCCATGAGCATAAGCTGAATCGGTAAAAACATTGACGCACTTTCCAGCCTATGTGCCTCTGTTAATGCTTTTAATTCTGCTAACTGAGCAGATCATGGTTGGGGACAGTGTTCAGCTTTTCCTACTTCAAACTGTTCCCTTTTTCCTTTCAAATTACTGCATAGCCTGCATGGTTTCTCAAATGATCTCTAAAGCAAGAGCCATCTATAAAATAAATAAAGTTTGCTTCTATGACCGGTGTGGATTCTAAATCAGGTCTGAGCCTTGAGAAGGCCAAAGACTCAGCAACACAATCATGTGGCTTTTCTTCAAACTGAAATGACAACAATTCTGCTGGATTTACTCTTGTGCACCTTTTAAGAGTTACATCTGGAAATGTAAGAACGAATACTGTAAGCTTTTTGCTTGTGTCAGAACAAATTTGCTATTTTCAATTAAGTCTATAATTTTATGGTTGGAGTAAATGATTACTGGGTATCCCATTGTTAACACTGAAGCTTTTTCATAATGTACTGCTGCTAATTCCTGATAGCATGGTGGCCATCCCTTAGCTACTCCATCTAATTTAGTACTGTAATAGGCTATGGGTTTCTTTTTCCTTCCACTACATGTGTCCTGCATTAGTACTGCTGATGCAAATTTATTACAACGGTTGACAATGTACAAGTGAAATTGTTTTTCATAATCCGGTGTTGCTAATACTGGCACTGTTTGCATTTCCTGTTTTAGAGTTTCGAACGCCACATATGCATCTGCTGTCCATTTTAATGATGCACTTAAAGTTTTTGTCCTTGCCTCTGCTATTAAGGCTCTCAAAGGTGCAATTTTTATTGCATAATCTTTAATTCATTCTGCACTAAATCCTGTCATACCCAAAAAGGACATCATCTG
Source organism: Bryconaethiops microstoma (assembly GCA_037577275.1). Classification (NCBI taxonomy): domain Eukaryota; kingdom Metazoa; phylum Chordata; class Actinopteri; order Characiformes; family Alestidae; genus Bryconaethiops; species Bryconaethiops microstoma. Next base: position 2,921 of record JBBJLS010070914.1, on the reverse strand, counting down.
TCCTACTGTCAGTGGCTGTGGTGCTTTACTAATTCGTTCTAACTGTGAGTATGCAATTGCTTTAGTCCCATGTGCCACCAACCTTCCCAGGTACTCTACTTGTGGTTGACTATTGTAATTTGACCTGTGAAACTTTATGCCCCCGCCCCCCCCACACACCTTGCTGGTTTTTTTTGAGGAATTTAATAGAACCTTCATGGCACTGTTCTATTGTTGGGGAGCAAAGAATTAGATCATCAACATATTGTAGCATTGTGTCCAGCTCCTCTAAATGCATCTAAGGACTTGATTAAATATATAAGGAGAATGTTTGAACCCTTGAGGGAGTCTTGTATAACTGTATTGCTTTCATTTAAATGTAAATGCAAACAAATACCTCGACTCTTCAGCTACAGGGATACTAAAAAAAATGCAGAACATAGGTCTATTACTGTAAAATATTTAGCATTGGGCGGAATGTTCTCCACCAGTTGGGCCCATATGAAAAAGTCTTATACCAAACCTTTACTGCCAGAAAGAAATCTTATGTGGCACAAAAGTGGCCCATTTCTCATTTTTCTCATGTATGAATAAAGCACACATCTACAATGCTTATGTTGCAAAACTATATGAGTTTCATGTTGTATGCATTTAATATGCATTTTACATACAGTTTCACTCGCCTATAAACTACATATGAGGTTCTAAAACAGTATATTTAAACATTGTAAATTTATGTAGATAATTTCCATATGGGTGAACACAAGCATATTTAAAACTGTTTTGAAGTTTGACATACATTCTGACATATATTCTATTCTATTCTATTGTGTTTCTTAATTGTTTTTTTAAATGAGTTTTTACAGAAAATATGACCAGCAAGAACTTCCAAGCATCCTGGGGCACAGTACGAAAACCCACTTCTGTTATTTCGTTGTGTATAAACATCCATGCTGTATCCCAAGGAGCGCTGGAAATGCGTTTTCAGACCACGAAACACCCATGAAATAGAATCTGTGAACTGGTGCCTTAAACAATACCTCTTTGACAAAATCATCACACCACCAAATTGCTGTAGGACTAAATAAATATATTTCAGACAACAGTTATAAACTGGACAGGCTGTTTTTTTCTAAACAGCTCTAAAAAGAGTTTATTGATACACTATGAGTTCTGAGAACAGAGACAAGCAGGATACAATAGACAGTGTTCACACCTTTCAGCGTTCACACTTCACGACAGGATACCATAAAACCAGGAAAGTTTTACAGGCCATATATCTTGACATGATATGTTGTTTTGAAGTTTTTAAAAGTCTGACATATATTCTATTCTATTGTTTTTTCTTAATTGTTTTTCTTAATCTTGCTGCTCTTAACTTTGTACTACCCACTTTCTGCTGTGACCAAGCAAATTTACCACTTGTGGGGCTAATAAGGATTTATCTCATCTTATCTTATGTATTACACTCGCTCGTCTAACTGGATATCACCAGATCTTTGGAAATATCAATGAGTATTTCCACATTTAAACCATTTTTACTTTAACTTTTAAATGAGTTTTTACAGGAAATAATGTCAGTATTGGCTTGCAAGCACCCCAGGACACAGCATAGAAACCCAACAACTGTTATTTCATTGTGTGTAAACGGCCATACCTAAATCAAACCACTAAATTGCTGTAGGACTAAATAAATATATTTCACACAACAGTTATAAACTGGACAGGCTGTTTTTTCTAAACAGCTCTAAAAAGAGTTTACTGATACACTCTGAGTTCTGAGATCAGAGATGAGTGAGATACAAAGCCACTGTTCACACCTTTCAGCATTCACACCTCACGAAGGGATGCCATAAATTTTGATAAACCAGGAAGATTGACAGGCCAGGAATCTCGACAGGTGCCATAAATCCTTGACAGGTGCCATAAATCATAGGGGTCATAAATCATTTTGACAGAAGGTGCGTACTATTATTACCAATGTCAAACTCTGAAAAAAAAGTTTTATTTTTTCTGGAAAAATAAGCCCTCTGTAAAGAAAGTACTTTTATGATACTTTTATGATTATGGTTTTAAGGAGGTTCCATGTCCACAAATGTAAGTGAGGGGGAGGGAAACCCTCAATTGCTGCATTTAAAAATGAGTTAAAGTCCTACTTGAACACTTTAATGGGTTTAAACAGCCGCAAAGCGGACAGGACTCTTTGCTTACTTGAAAAACTGCACTCCTTTATAATTCTGTTCTGTATTGTTGTGCCTCGTCTATGTTAATACTTGTAATGTATGATTTCAAAGTGATCTAACAAAAATGTAGTAATTGTTAAAAAAAAACAAAAACAAAAAAAAACAGGTCTGTGTCTGGGCCGTGTCTCGGGCCGTGATGTCGAGGGGCGGGGCGGCGCACGCAGTATGAAGTTACTCAAATTAGGTATGCATTTGCACTGTGATACTGAAATATGCCATGCATTTGCGTACCACTTATGTTAATCTCTGATTATAATTTACATTCAGAATATTAGTTTCAGAATATATATATAGTTTAGACACTATATCCACTTATCTGATGCTAATTGATGGTAGTTATCTGATGCTAATTGATAGTAGTTATCAGATGGTAATTGATGTTAGTTTTCTCATGATAACTGATGGTAGTTATCTAATGATAATTGATGGTAGTTATCTAATGATAATTGATGGTAGTTATCTGATAATAATTGATGGTAGTTATCTGATAATAATTGATGGTAGTTATCTGATGCTAATTGATGGTAGTTATCTGATAATAATTGATGGTAGTTATCTGATGCTAATTGATGGGAGTTATCTGATAATAATTGGTGATAGTTATCAGATCATAATTGGTGATAGTTTTCTGATGATAATTGATGGTAGTTATCTGTTTCTACTATCTGATTTCATCCTCTAGTGATTCAACAGCAGTCA
>JBBJLS010070913.1:0-11506 GCA_037577275.1 Bryconaethiops microstoma | reverse complement strand
GTGACTGAAAAAAACTGAAAGCAGATCTGAAATCAGCATGAAAAACTGGTTTAGAAAAGTGTGTTGTGGTTTCTGATTACAAAAAAAAATTTTTTTTGTTGACCTGTGTTATTGTTCGCTACCCAGATATCACAGCTTTTCGTGGCGATATATAAATGTTCGTGTATTTGTGCTAAATTAGACAAATATACAATTTATTAATTTTGTGACATAAACGTTAATGTAAATTTCTGTATATAATAACTATAAATGTTTTGGTACTGTGGAGAGAAACACTATGAAAGGCGCCTTGGGATGGAGAAATACCGCTGTACTCAGAGGCGGGAGGTTTTAAAGTAGCCAATCCGAGAACGCTATTTATTTCTCCTTGCTGCTGATTGGCTGCTGCCCTGTGACGCATCCTTCGCTATACTCAGAGACAGGAGGTTTTAAAGTAGCCAATCCGAGAATGCTATTTATTTCAACTTGCTGCTGATTGGCTGCTGCCCTTCGACGCATCCCTCCCAGCTGCAGTCCAGAATACGGGTTTACCTTTACATTTTCTTTAAGGGTAATGAGTTTTTGAATGAAATGAATGTGTCTTGGGAGTGTATTTGGGGGCATATTTAGGATTTACACTATAAAAATAGGCATTCTTAAGCATTTTTTTTTTACCACATCACAACAATGCAGTTTTTCATTATACACGGGTGCTCTTGGAACGTCTTTGAGTACCTTTGAAAGCGTTTTATAAATAAAATGTACTATTACTATTTTTATTATTCTTTATTTGCCGAATGTACAATGTACACAGGAATTTCACCTGCTGTTATAACACAATGAAATAAAAAAGCAAAGACCCAGGATTAATTCTAAGTGAGAGTAAAAGGAAAAATAACAGTATAAATAATTTTTCATATGGCACTACATCATCTGCATCAACAAAATGTGTTTAAATGAGCTACAATTGAGAATTCCAAAGCAATTACACCATGCTTTTGTTGCTACTGATGATTACTGTGACTCCTGAGTATTAATGACCATCCTAGTGTTTGACAACTGGTCTTCATAATGATGGTCTTCATCTTTCTAATAACCTGCTACAGATAAATGGACTTACGAATGGACTGATTTGCTTGAGTCTGTCTCATTTTTAGTTCTCAACTGCTGCCCATCTTCAATCCTAACATTCCTGGCAAAAGGAGGTAATGAATTTCTAATCTCCAGAGAATCACGAGCCACCTCACACAGCCCTCTCTCCAGCAGCTTCGGTGGCTCCCTGAAATTCTGGTAGCTGTGAATAAATAAGAGATAGAGGAGTGAGATAAATCTTACATTTAGAATTCAGAATCTGTTAAGTTCTTTTCATCCTGAATGTGTTACTGATTAATGTTCACCTGAACTCTCTGAACATAGGACTTGTTAACCCTATTATACCTAACATCTCACCAGTGAAATATTCTGAGACATTGTCAATGCCAACTTTAAAATTTCTGCAAGACTTAACAGAATGTGTGCATGCTTTCTCTCACTTTATAAAAGTGGTGTTGCACAGTCTTTATTGTTGTATGTTCTGTGATCTGTTCTAAAGAAGATTTAGAACAGACAATTCATTTGTTTCACCAGAGTGACAATAAAAGGTAAGTGAAGTGTGACAAGCCATTCACATATTTGTTCAAAAGTACTTTTCAAAGAATTTACATTTATTTAGCATTGTTAGATCATGTTTTTTACATATCAGAGTATATGTGACAGTATACATAAATTAAAATGATTAAAAATGTGGTTTAACTAACAAACCTATCTGTCTAAAGTAAGACTTTCAAAGGCAACGTAGTCACATGTAGTCTTCTAGACCAATGTTCTAATATGTCAGGTAGTGTCATAAAATAACGCCAGAGGGAACAGTTCAATTATGTAATGGCAAGGCCCCGGCTAACACCAGATGTTGAAGATGAGTGTGTGAATGCCTTAAATTTTTACATTTGTTTCCTCACTGAAACAAAAACTTAATTATTATTATTCAATTAATAAGGAAATTGTTTATAAATTCAATGAGCATAAAAATAATTAGCTGAGAGTGCATCCAGGTCATAGATCCAAGGTTATCATGATCTTACTTGTCCATGAGTTTGCTGAAGTCGTTCTCAACATGCTGGTGTTTCTGGTGCAGGGGATGGAGGAAAGATGGAAGAATCTCCTCCTCATCACCAGCTCTGTCACCATCGGCCGCTTCACTGACGGAACTCACCTCTAAACCATCCTTGACCTCTGCTTTGGCTGCAGAGACTGGATTCTGATTAAAGACAAAAGACAATCTTTTACTATTCAGTAATTTCACACCTACAACACCACCCAGTATTCACACTGAAATCTGCATTTATCTTTCTCCTGCTCTTTCTCATTAAGTAGGGTTGAATTATTCATGATACACTTCAGGGCCCAGTTCAAGGTTATATTTCCCATTTCACCCCTCTAAATCAGGTTATCAGGCTCATGAGGAAGTTTAGAGTACCTCAAGCTGAGGCTCTGTCTCATTCAGAAATGGCTGATGGGCGTGAGGAAGTCGGTTTGAGCTAGGTGCTAATGTTGGTCGATTTTGTTCGGACTGTTCCATCCTGTCCTTCAGTTCCTCCAGTCGCATCCCTGAGTTGAAAATCAGACCTTCAAGTTCCCTGAAATGCACACAAAACAAAAAGTTATGGGAGTGCATAATTTTAAGTGAACATTCTAATTGTGATTTTATGATGCAAATCTGCAAAAAATCGAATTGTTTACTATAATTTCCATGCCTGATTTCACTAAGTAAAATTAATCATTGATCCAACTGTATAGTTTCAACCCATTTTATGCTCACTGCATGTGGCATAAACTTGTTTTATAATGGAAAATAAGTATCGGTTATTGATTCTGGTATCAGCCACAACACCATTTAAATTATTATTTATTGTTATTGGCCTATAAATGCATCCCAAGTTATGTTTATGCTTTATACATCCAGATCAACTGCTCACCTGTTAGAGTCAAAATGACCAGACTTGCCTCCTCTCTGCCTCTGCAGCTCCTGATACTGGTCTCGAGCAGCCAGATAAGACCTTTCTAAAGAGTCTTGACCCTGGGCCAGCTGAAACAACATCTATTCACAAAAATGAGAAGCAAAACAACACATCAACGTCCTAAGTACATTCATACATTCTAAATCTTGCAAACTCAATGTTTTATTAAGTCAGGGGTACAATAAAAATAGATGATACCTTTTTTTGTTCATAGTGTTTACATTTTCCATTCTTTAGAAACTCTTCAAATTCATCAACCTGGGTAAAAAGGTTATATGAACAGATACAGCTTTGTCACAAAGCTATATAATGAATGTTGTGTTCAAGAAACAGAAGTACATATAGTAATGACAGTTTATATTAGACACACAATCATGCTAAGGGATAAGTGTCTTTAACATCAGCACCTGTAGCTGAAATCTCTGTACTTGTTTGAAGAGGGCCTCAGCTAGTTTTACTGCTGAGACAGGCAACGCAGAAGAGCTGGGGTCTAGGGATGAAGTGTGAATGTGTGTCACTCTGGTAAATTCTACAATGGAAAAAGGAAAAGGAATTACTGAATAAATAACACCTTTTACAATGGACAATTCATTCAGAATCATGCTACTATTCGTTTTTGTATTAAATACTCCTTGCTTTTGACAAGGGCTGACTTAAACAGGCAAGTTATGAGAACATTTACCTGAATTAATCCTGTCTTGGGTTGGATGAACAGTGTCTGTGCTAAGCTCAGCCCTCTGTGCCTGGGGAAAACTTAGTGTAATGACTTTTGATGCCTCCTGGTGAACACTTGGCATAGCAGACTGACTGGGTTTAGGCAGATCAGAGCACAGGCCCACCTGAATAAAACAAATTTTCAGTGAAACACATAAAACATTAGTTATGCAACTACAGTATATAGTCCACAAAACATTGTCTACAATATTGCAATAAAGAACACAACTGTAATATATAGATCAGAGGTCGGCAATTATAGGTATTGGCAAGATGGTACACGCAGACTTTTTTTCACCTTTGTATTTAGACCTAAAACGAAACCCTGCTGACCAACAGCACAAAAGAAAGACAGTATCCTTGCCATTCCTCAGATGGTGAGGTTAGTGTCCTAGTTTAATAAGCTTTTCTAAGAGATTTACAGCAACTTAGAAGCCTAGCCACAAAAGAAGATACAGAAGACTGGAGGGAAATGGCTCATAAAACTGCATAAATATTAGACTGCTGTACAGAGAGACTTGGGCTGTGCAATGTTCCAAAGGGACAGCATAAGCATACATGTAGACTAAATGCATTTTATGAATTTCTCATACCACACGAGTATTCCTGTGCATGTTCTGATTAATGTAAGCATTAATTTAATCCGACAGAAGTAAATTCTGTTTCAGTCAAAATAAGGCATACCCTTATTTTTAGCCATGTCACATAATTGACTATTTACTGTCATCATTATTACTACAGATATACATATACTTGGTATATCGCAATCATAATAAGCATCAATCTAAGTACTATATAAGGCTAGTATTTTGTCTACATTAATATGCTCAAACACTCCTTTAACATAAGATCACTTATATAAGCACGCAACTGTGACTCCATAGTCAGCCTTGCCTCAGGACAGAAGGTGACAGCATGACTGCTCCTTCTCAATAAGCCTTTCAGTCACTAAATCAAACCATTATTCACCTCTGTGTGACCCCGTGCCCATCTGAATAACATACAACTCTTCCCTTGTCGATTATCATACACCAAGGTAGAATTATATCATTATATGTTACCATAACATTGGCTTTTATACTACTAATATCACACAAGTATGCAATATGTAAATGAGCTTCTAAACAATCCCTGAATGTTTTATTGTGTGCTGTGAGCAAGAATTAAGGCTTTCACACGACTCAACAAACCAGCATATGGTTATCTGCCACAGTTTGAACATCTCCGGTCAAATGTTTTGTTGATTTTCGTATGCAAAAATAAGTTATTCTGCATGGAACAAACTTATTTATGTTTTTATACAAAGAACACAACAGTAATTGTGCATTAAAATGTGCAGATGTGGCTTATCTGTATAATCTGGATCTATATAATTTTTTATTCCCCACAACAAAACATTTAATTTAACCAGGTGTGCCCAAATTTTGCATAGGATGGTAAAGCCTCAAGCCATATCAACTAATGTGAAGCGGAAGCTAAAGTATGATACATCGCCTCTTCTTGGGAAAGTCTAGAACAGTCTTCTGAGTCTAATTAGAATGAATTACATGCTGCCACCCACACCATGTATACCTATCAAAGGAATGGCAGATGGCCAGTGTGTGTCTCTGTGTGTGTTTGTGGGTGTGTCTGTGTGTGTGGATAGGGGGTGGGGTAATCAGCTTTTATTTAGCATTACAATGAATCAGAGAGGAGAGAAGCAACCAAGAGAGCTAGTATTATTTCAGCAATACTAAACAACTGAATACTAAACAACTGACTATCTAATGAATGTGCTGAAAAAAATGAAAACTCGGGGAATGAGATGCTCAGTAACAAAGGGCTTATGATATCACATCCTGTTTTCCTTCCTTTTAACACAGTGCCTTGAGGTAGATGATAAGAAGACAGTAGATTTTACGCTATTTTAGCCCATACACCAATCAAACCACTGACAGGTTAAGCGAATGGCATTAATTATCCCATTAGAGTGGCATGTGGCAAGGGGTGGGATATATTCTACCTACCAAAAGGGCTGAACCAAGACAACTGGGGAACCAGTGACAGGGTCATATTTATGCAAGGCTTATTGATATGCATGGGCGGCGAAAGCTAGCTTGTTTTGTTTGAGAGCTAGTGTACATCACATTGCCAATAACGTTCATGCTGGCTATGGTAGAGAAGTATCAGAACACATAGTGGATTACAGATTGCTGTGTTTGGGGCTGCATTGCTGCTGCCCGGTCAGAGTACCAATGCTGATCCCTCTCCATGCCCATAAGTGCCTACAACAGGCACATGGGCATCAGAACCAGACCATGGAGCAAAGAAAGAAGGCTGCATGATCACATTTTCTTTCATATCACACGGATGGCTAGGCGCGTTTGCTTTGCTTACTTGTTGAAGAGCTAGCACAAGGATATATTATTGGAAAAAGGCAATGAGGTGGAGCTGGAGGCTCTGGGCAATATTCTGCTGGGAAACCTTGGGTCAAGTAGATGTAGACCCTACCTAAACAGAGTTACAGACCAAATACATTGCCTAATGGCACTCACTTCTTTAAGTGAGATAATGTGCTCTATACTGTGAAAAAGTGTTCAGGAATGGCTTGAACACAACAAGGGTTCAAGGTGTTGACTAGGCCTCCAAATTCACCAGATTTCAATTCAAACCTTTGGGATGTGATTGACAAACCAATCCGATACAACAGAATATCTTCCATGCTTAGATAGATCAGAGCTGTTTTGGTGGTATGAAGGGGACTTCCACATTGTTATGGTCTGGTAAAAAATTATATAATATATAATTAATGTATGTCTTGTATTTCTAATAAAAGCAGAGGAACATGCTGTAAGATGTGCTAGAAATTTCTACTCAAAGCACATTTTAATGTTTGTAACTCTGACCAGAATCCTGAGAATGAAATGAGCCACATGTAGTATTTCTATCTTGACTGAATATTGTGGTAATGCTTAAGCATGAGCTGTAATCATGAGAGTTACTGATGAAGCGCCTGCATCTGCTTAGTGCTCAGCCTGGCTGAGATTCACATGCAAATCAGACAGCTCTATAAATAACTCCTTTATAGAGCATAAATAAGAGAGGGAGATCAGTGAAATTACTGTTTTGATTGATAGAAAAGCCTGAGAAAAAAAACACGCAACCGTTCATGCATCCTTTCATACAAGTGTTGGCAAACAAAGGCATATAGGTGTGAAAGTGTGTTCATATCAAACCTTAGCCTCCAAACGAAGTCGATCAATGGTATTCTCAGCCTCTGCATACTTAGTTAACAGTCTATTATAATCATCCTTTGTGGGGAGGAGTAAAGTTGGTGACAGAAAAAAAGGAAGAGAACAATTATTACTGCTTCATGACCTTTTTCCCCCTTAGGATCAACATTATACAAAGACATAATAGTTCCAAACCGTTAACCAGAGATAGCGAGACTAATTCTACACTACAAATAGACTGTGAAGTCTGTGTTTAATCTTTGGAAACTTCTTCATACCTGAAGCTGCTGTACCAGTGTACTCGCCTGCAGAGGGCAACGGAACTCTTCAGGCACTGTACAGTTCACAAGCTTTTGAGGGTCACCAGGGGAAGCAGTATCTGAGAGCCCTTCAGTACTGCTCAACAAAACCTCCCTCACAATTTCAGCAGGGGATTTGAACACCAATGGAGCTTCCAGCTTTGAGTCTCTCTTGCGAGGGGGCCTCCGACTCCTGGGTGGCTTGTACCCACTCTTGGGAAAACGAACCCGGGGTTCCACTTTAGAAAAATCTGGTAATGGATGACTCAGATTTCCCTTCCTGAAAATGCATAAATATTATAAATCATTGCACTGCACTTGTGGATTGTAGAGTCTAATTATGGAAGTTAAGAGTCCTAAATGATTCCACTAGCTCTGGATTGTCTGGATTTTGTACAGCATTTCAGTCTTTAAATTATGTGAAAGGCAGCATTAAACCAATTTGGTCTTAAATTGACCTCATAATACACACTCAGGTAAAAATACAGATTTACATCATGTGGTGATGGAGAAAACACATCCCATAGTTTAAAAAACACTATGCTCAAATATTTACACTATATTCCTTACATCTGTGTTTGTTGGTGATTGCTGGAAAAGATGGCATGCCATGGTCTGGTCATGTAACCAATTTTATTGACCCCTATGAACTCACCTGACATCCTTCAGGTCGGTATGAGAAAATTTAGAAGTTCTTTGTCCGCGATGCCTCCTGTGTTGAGGTGTGCTAAGTGGAGAGGAGTCAGAGGAAGAGCTCTGGACATTGGCTATATGCTGTGCAAGGCTGGAAGACTGACATGACTCCTGAGATGCTGAGTTTAATTGATGGGGAGAGGGAATGAGAGGCTGATGATTACTGTGGTGGGGGTTGAGAGTCTTTGTCTCTAAATCATCCTCCTTTAATCTGCTTGACATTCCAACTTGTTGTGTTACTTTACATTCATGTTGCTCCTCCTCAAATCTGACAGGCTGGTTATTTTTGGTGGTGTGGCTGCTGTGAGACTCAGCTAAGCTCTCAGTGCATGCAAGTTCTTGGAATGTTTCAGTGAAGTTACCTGCCTGGTCCTCTGAGGAAAGGTTGTAAGAAAGAAGGGCATGAGGAGTGTTTGCAGAGGATAGAGGTGCGAAGACATGAAGCCTTTCTTTCAATGCGTATTCCTGATTACAAAAATTTTGTGAGTGTGTCAGTCTTACATTTTTTGGGATTGTCATGTTATTGTTTCTTTCACTACTAAAGTCATAATGGCTCTCCCTGCAGTTATACTGAAGGTCCATTTCCCTCTGGAGAGAAACCGATGATTCTCTGCGTCCTTTCTGCTCCTCAGTCCCATTATCAGTAATGCTTTCCACCCTGTGTTTTTCTGGCCTTGAGTTTAGTTGAGGTCTATAGATCTTCAAGATCTCTGTACTTTCTTCAAGTTTCTGTTCATCGTCATCACTCCAGTCCTCCCTGGCAACACTATCACCATCATCATCTAATGAAGGACAGAAAAACAGATTTTGAAATGGTTACTAAAAAATTACTACCCGAGTTACTATGTTTGTACAAAATGTTCAATCCTAGCAAAGTGGCCATCATGAAAAATATTGTGATTATGCAAACTAATATACAAGATCATTATTTTTTTAAATAATTGGATACACATCTATTAGTATCCCTCAGAAAGGGAAACAGCTATGTGCGGTGAATTAACTAAAAGAGCATTTTACTGTGTGAGGGTGAGGGACATTCATCTCCTGTAGGCTGGGAGAAAGGCTCCGAGTCCAGCAGCTCACTCAGGTGGCAGCTAAGATCTTCCAGTGCCAGAGGAGGGCCTTCTTCAGGCTCTGGAGTTCCAACATCTAATAACAAATCTTCTTCCTCTAATACAATCTCCTCTTCGTCATCCATCTAAATGAGTAAGGGTGTTGGTAATCAAATATATGGACGTACAAATTCATCTTAGCACTTGGTTCTTGAATAAGGAATATGGTGTTTATAATAAATATGAAATACACAGAGGTGAAACTAAGTATTCTTATACTTTTTTATTTTCTTATATACTGTACTTTCAGTGCATTCACTCCAGATTTACACAAATCTTTGTACTAATAAATATGAAGAAATATGTTTATGCTTATGTGTTGTCATAAGCATAAACAAATAGTGGAAAAAGTGTTTAGACACTACAATTGAGTACATTAGTACATTGTTGCGAAGTTATTGTTGGCAAGATGTTTTTTTGCAAGATGCTACATTGCTTCATTTATATTTCCTTCAGTGACATGTAATGTTCCAGTACTGTTACAGTGCAGTACTGCAGAGAAGTAGCACCATATCATATGAGCCTCCACATTTGACAAAACATTACAGAAAATGACCAAACATGACAAAAAAGATTTACTGTCAGAAAGTGGTGCTCTGTTTTGCCTTACTGGACTATAGCATTCAAATAGTTTTGAATGGTCTAAAATCTTCAGTTTAAGTTTTAGACATTAATTTCTCTGTTCTTTTTAAGCACATTTTGCATGAAATGTAGGAGTAGGTGATTACAGCAGTACAGATCGGTTGTTCTCATTGCTTTCAGGTCATCCTGCAACTTTTTAAAGTGACTGTCCTCTTCTTTTCCTTATCATTTGTATGAAAAAAAAATCTTGCATCTTGCTCATGTATGGGGGCAGTTGGTGGCCAGGTGGTTAGGGAGTTGCCCCTGCAGGTTGTGGATTCGAATACCAGGACTGCCAATGGCACCACTGAGACGCTGCACTGTTGACTGCCCTATGCTTTACTCTGGTAAATAATCTCACACTGTTCACACTGTGTACTGTACTGTGCTGTGCTGTGCTGTGGTGTGGCCACATGCGACAAAAATGGCCACTTTACACTTGGAACAAAGTTGTGGTTCCTTGCAAAGTATTGAACTAAATGTAGTGACATAGATGTTTTAAGGTAGCTTTGTAGCTTATCAGCTCATGTGCTGTTAGTAAAGTTGTCCCTAAAAACTTCAGGAAGCACTTTTACCTAGATTTTTTGTTTATAACATATATACAGTAAACCCTGACATTTGCGGGTGCAGATTTGTGATGTGGTTAAAAAAAACTGCCAAAAAACGCCTATCTTTATAGTGTAAACCCTAAATATGCCCCCGAATATGCTCCCAAAACACTTTAATTTTAGTTTAAACTTAACTTAATGTCACGTCTGCCGTGCCGGGGAAGTGAGGCAAGGTACAAGTTCCATTAGATGGTATTTATTTACAAAAAGACACAGACTCTACAACTGAACATAAATAGGCACGAGGACCCATAAACACAAAGCATAACTAGGAAACACAAGGCAAGGTTAGTGTGAGGCTATATGTGAGGGATAACCAGAAAAGGAAACATGAACTCTTGAAACTTAAATATACCAAAGACTCAAACCTAAACCAATCAGTAAACATAATCACCTAAACTGAAACACAGAACAGGTGACAATGACCACAGACACAAAACATCCTTCTATTTCAAAATAAAAGATCCATGAACAAAAAACCCAACATTAACCCCATCGTGGCCTCTAGCGGCCGCTCTGTGGATGTCACACTTAATATATTACCCTTAAAGAAAATGTAAAGGTAAACCTGTATTCGTACTATACAGTTTACACTGAACTCCTGCAGTGCTAGAATGTGAAATACCGACGTTACCCCTGTATAGACTGTACTGTAATTCATGCATGGGTATTTTCTTTGGTATAAGCAGGTAAATAGTAATAAATTCATTTAATTTACAGTAATAAAAACACAGGGCTCTAAGAAAAACAAAACAAAAAACACAAGAACACTCAAAATATATATTCATTAGTGTATATATATATATATATATATGACCTCCAAACTATGCAGGAACTCAAATGGAATTATGTAGAAAACTAAAAAGTATTAAACAAACCAGAATTTTAGATTCTTCAAAGTAGCCACCTTTTGTTTTGATGACAGCTTTGCACACTCTTGGCATTCTCTCAGCTTCATGAGGTATTAATGGTTTTCAATTAACAGGTGTACCTTGTCAAGAGTTAATTCCTTGCCTTCTTAATGTGTTTGAGACCATCAGTTGTGTTGTGCAGAGGTAGGGTTGGTACAAAGGTCTATACAGTTAGCCCTATTTGACTAGTGTTCTAATGCATATTATGGCAAGAACCACTTAACTACAGTGGTATGCAAAAGTTTGGGCACCCCTGATAATTTCATGATTTTTCTTTATAAATCATTGGTTGTTTGGATCA
>JBBJLS010070912.1:10000-11506 GCA_037577275.1 Bryconaethiops microstoma | reverse complement strand
TGTGTGTGTGTGTGTGTGTGTGTGTGTGTGTGTGTGTGTGTGTGTGTGTGTGTGTGTGTGTGTGTGTGTATGTATTCGCGTGTGTGTGTAAATTCGCAGTTGTGGTAAAATGAACTTTTCGATGGTCATTACCTCTTTTCCACACACCTTTATCAATACTTTTATCAATATCCCATTTAACAATATTCTATATTATTAATATAGTATACTATAGTATTAAGTACTATCCAGGAGTATAGTATAGGACAGAACTGTAAATACTACCCACCTGTATAAGATAGCATTCTGTACTATTTTTGTACTTTTAGAATATTATAGTATTCAATGCTCTCCTGTATTATAGTACTGGACAATAACAGGTCACTGTACTGATAGTACCGAATAGTGCCGATTGCTATATAATACTACTGGAAAGTTTTTAATGGTATCCTGTAGAGTATGGTGTAGTATAGTGTAGTGGAGTGTGATTTAGTGAAGCATTCTATACTATTTTGTACTATTTAGTATAGTATTCAATGCTCTCCTTTAGTGTATTACAGGAAAAAAGCATACTACACTAACAATATAGTGTAGAATGCTATGTAATACTATTAGATAGTATGGTATACAGTACTATACTACACTACAGGATAAAACGGGATACTATTCTATCCAATAGTATTACACAGCATTCGCACTATGTTGCGAAATATTGGGGTTGCGGGGGTGGGGGGTCGGGGGGTTGAAAAGTCCGAAAGCTGCAAGAGTCTCATGACGCAAATTAGTCAAAATGTTTGAGTAAAAAGATGTTCATCAACCTATATCACCTCCCAGTCGACATCAATTTTGATTTTGTTTTCTCTCCCAACCCCACCAATGAATTATTTATTTTGTCCATTGCCAAACCCCCAAACTCCCTCCCCCATCAACAAGATACATAATGGGAGAGAGTCCCCAACTGCCAGTAGGTATTTCCATTCACTGACTTTCATATATTAATTCCATCCTATACTTTACAATTCTTGTTTCCACAATCCTTACTCATGTTATTCCACAATTCTTACTCATGTTATTCCAGAAACAGTGTAGTTTTCTACACTACTGTAAAGTATTAGTATTCAGTGAAGTCCTGTATTACAGTGTAGGCACAGAATAGTGTAGTATAGCATAGTGTAGTATAATATAGAATAGTATAGTATACTGTAGCATAGTACAGTATAGCCTAGTATGGTGTAGTACAGTATATTTTAGTATAGTACACTATAGTGATTTCTAATGTATACTATTCTACATGATCAAACACTATACTGTTACTGTTCTGTGGTGCAGTACAGCATTGTATTCTGTAGTAAAGTACAGTATAGGTTCCTATTGTATACTGTTCTATATGATACTACACTATACGGATGCTATTATGTGGTGCAGTATAGCATAGTACAGTATACTGTAGTATTATATAGATTTCAAATGTATACTATTCTACATGATCATACATTATACTGTATAGCATCATATGCTGTAGTATAC
>JBBJLS010070912.1:0-7500 GCA_037577275.1 Bryconaethiops microstoma | reverse complement strand
ACTTCTGACTCTTCAGTCCTTCTACAGGGACTGCGGAGAGATGGGGGGGATTTAAGGTACCTAAAGTGAATTTTACTGTCATCACTGTTTTATTACAATGATAATAAAACAATACGAGAAAACAAACAAATAGAATTAAACTTAATAGATGTTTTAATAAAGTAAGAGTCAGCTCTGCAGGCAGATGTGGGTGGTATTTGGAGGGTATTTGCTTCTTTCACAGCTGTGAGTGATATTATGGTGACTAAACAGTGCCCCAACCTCACGAATGTGGCAAAATCATACAGTTTAATAAAACTAGAATAGAGCTGGGAGAAAAAAATAAGTACAATGTACAATAAGCACAGAAAAATAAGTACATATTTTTTTATACAATATTATACTGATAGCCCTGCCCAGGGTGAGTCGCTGCCCGGCGTAGCCGTAGACCCCGGGATAGGTACCCGTGACCCTTATAAGGATTATGCTGTTACAGAAAATGAATGAATAAATGAATTATACTGATACAGAGGCACCAAGTATCAATGTTTACTTGTTTAATTTGATCATTTTTAACATTTATTTGTATTTAATTTTTATTTTGCTTCCGAGGCCCAAAAGAGGGCGCAAGACCTATTATTTTAAAAGACGTCGGAGTTATTATTTTAAAGGAGGTCAGATTTATTATTTTAAAGCTGTCAGAGTGATTATTTTAAAGGGCGTCAGAGTGATTATTTTAAAGGATGTCAGAGTAGCCAAGATGCTGCAGAGACTCCTGAACTTAACGCACCGTCTACTTTCAAGTGATAGAATCACAATAATATCATATCACGAAGCAAATATTGTGATAGCGGCTCTGTGGGAGTTTCCACCCCTAAAAGAAAGCAGGATGGGTGGCTTTAGCTGCTAAAGCACTTACCCCTTTGGGCGCAGGGGGCCTTTTTGAAGTGCACCCTGTCTATGAAAACTCCTATCCAACCTCCACTCTCCCGGTCGACAGATTTAACGCCCCCTCAACCTTCATTTAATTCAAACACTGGCCCCTCTAAAATTTCTCTGCATGGCCCTGAAATAAAATGCTCTCCTCTGGTCTTCCACAGCATCTGTCACACTTGTTAGCAACCAGTTCAATGAAAAAAGATTCAATTAAGAAGTTGCAGTTATCGCCAACAAACACAAAGGCATGCTGTGGTTTTATCTGAATTATTTCTGACTGGAACGATTGCAGAAACTGTGCAGAAACAGTAGATTCTGAACTTTCCCTCCGGACCACATTAGTGCATACGAGAAAAAGAGGAGATATTTTATTATGGTCTAAATTTGATGAAAAGTTGATGATGAAAATGTTGAAGGAAAAAACATTCTTTTAAAAATTTTTATGGTCACTTTTAAATGATCTGCAGCTTAGGAGCTGGTCAGTGCCATTTCTTCTATAGGTTTGTCATTAAAGATGTAATTACGCAGTTGCGTTTGAACTGTGTGGCAAAGGACAGCGGTATGTCCAGCTTTGTGAGGGCGAACGGTGACTCACTGATGCTGAAGAGCAGAAGAGCCTTCATGCAGAGGAACTCCTCCTGAGTGACCTGCAGCATCACGAACTCCTGAGACAGGTGCTTCATCTGCATACAGTGCTCATACATGCTGGAGATATGCATCCGCTGACTGCGGGGGAAAGAAAGTGAACATGCTCATCAGCCATCTCCATCTCTAAACCTCTAAACATTAAAAAGGCATAGACTGGCCTAAAATCTAATTTACCCTTTAACATCAGTGGAAAAATAAACACCACATCACTGAATCACTCATTTTTTGCACTGGAGCTATGAGGCTAATGTAACTAACAAGTAATGTAACTACACAGTTAGTGGTGGGCTAACAGAAACCTTACATTCTAAAAAACAGAATGAGAGTATGTAATAATAATCATCATCATCATCATCATCATCATCATCATCATTATTATTATTTTTATTATTATAAGAAATGCAGGGTGATTGCTGAGCCTAAGCAATTCCTTGCTTCCTATATCATTTCTAGGTGGCTTATATGGTGTTCCAGGTGATTGCTAGGTGGATACTGTGGTGTTCCGGGTGATTGCTAGGTGGATGCTATGACCCTCCCTGTTATTGATAGGTTTTTCATAGTATCTATGTATCAAATTGATAAAATGAGCAAAAATTGATCAAATAAGCATTGACATATAATACAAGCTTTTTCACTTTCTCCATTCACTCCTAGAAAAACTTGCCATTTAATAAAATCATATGTCTGATCAAAAAGCTGTACACTAGCATGCCATTCCCAATCAGATTCAACATTCTGAATGCCTGAGAGATAAATAATAATAATAATAATAAGAAGAAGAAAAACATGTTTTGAATGATGACAGTGTTGTTTTTAGTCACTAATAAGTCAAACTTGCTAATTTTTCTAGGTTGATCTTTACTTGATATCAATAATAAAGACTGTAATTCAAGGTGGACACTTCAGGAAGGAAATAAATAACGTAAAAAAAAATGGATATCAGGAAATGTATATACATCTATTAGCCTCAAAGCTACAGAGCAAAATGAAAGAAGCGTGAACATCATCAGGTTAAGGGGCAGGGGGCAGGAGTGAGGGTAGGGGATGGTGAGGAACTGAACAAATTGGATTTTTCGCTGAAACCACAAAATGAAGTGTTACCAAGTGAGACAGATTCACTAGCAAGCTAAAAATGAGCTCCATGGCTGAAATAGTGGCGTTTTCCCCTCCTGCTAAGCTAGACTTTTCCGAGTCCTTGTATTGGAGCACAATAGCAGAGTTTGAAGAGAGGAGCAGATGCATCTCTCCAAAAGACATCATCTCTCTGTCCTTTAGCTTCAGAAGGAGATGGTCATTGAATGTGTGTGGGAGTGAAAAAATCCAATCTTCTCCGGGGAATTATGTGTGTGAGAAAAATCCTGCACATCTTAATAAGACAACGGTAATGAACAAACGAACCCAGACAGAACCCTGCTGGACCATTGTGCTCAGAGATACAAGAGATGCGAGGGAGAGAAAGAGAGAGCGAGAAAGGTAAGAGAGAGAGAGAGAGAGAATCAGGTAAACAGGAAAGAGAGAGGAAGCTGTAAAGACGAGGAGAAAAAGATTTATAAGGGAGGATGATGACTTTATAGAGTTTAGAGAAGACACAGGGTAGAGCAAAAAAAGACTAGAACTCCTCACAGACTCACTCATCAAAGTGAAAAGATAAATGGGAGAAAGGGTGAAAAAGAAATAAACGCATAGAAAAATAGAAGGGAGGCAGGAAGTGAGACAAATGGATGGACAGAGATAAAAAGAGGAGGAAGGTCATGCAGCGACTGTAAGAAACAGATTCATTTTTTTTTCTTTATTGTCAAAGGTCTGAAATATTGATGATGAATGACCCACACAGTTCAGCCAAAGACCATGTTTGCAGCCGCTGCAGCTGATCGTCAAAAATATGAGTTTGATTCTTTAGTTTTGCAACAAGGCTGAGAACTAGTCCTGGAACTAGCCCATTAGCATCAAGCTAACTGGCTAAATCATCACAAGTGGCAAAGTGAAAAGCATGCTATGTTTGATTTTTTGGACGCTCTGAAACTGGACATATTGCTGTTTTGGCTGGATGATATTTAAATAAACACGGCAGCTTGGGGGCAAATAAGGACAGGCACACTGATAACATAGTGCCAATAGTTTAACATGCTGTTACAACTAAGTACAGCTTTTCCTCAGGGGGAGGGAGTGGGGAGATAGGGTGAGTGGGATACTTTAACCCACTGTTTCAACTAAGGCCCCAAAATTACAGCCTTCTCATGGGTGGGTTAGTTTAACAAAGAAGGAAGATCACTGGATCACAGTGTATATCTGGAATCACTGGTCAATAATGCCCAAAACTCGTGCCAAAAATTAGCATTCAGGCATCTCAAGAACATAACTAAAGTTAGAGATTTTGTGTCAAAATATGATTTGAAGACACTTTTTCATGCCTTTTTATCATACAGGGTTGACTATTGCAACGTTCTCCTCTTTGGTCTCCCCAAAAAGACCAATAGACAGCTACCGCTTATTCAAAATGCCGTGGCTAGAGTGCATCACTCCTATCCTCAGGTCTTTACACTGGCTTCCAATCAGATTACTTATAAGTCAGCTAATGGTTTGGGCCTTAAACATATCTCTGAGATGTTTGATGAACATCAGTCTGGATGGTCTCTTAGATCAGATGTACCTGGTCAGCTAGTGGTGCACAGATCATAATCGAAACAGGGCTAAATTGCATTTAATCATTTTGCGCCCTTTCTGGAACCAGCTCCCTGTGGTACCCCAATTGTTTCCAGTTTATAAAGATGCCAATAAATTAAATTAGTAAGATCTGCCCCAAAATTATGCACCTTTATCTGTTTTCTTTTATACTGTCTTATTGGCATTGTTTATTGAATCTTAAATTCTATTTAAATCCAGATTAATTTTATATTGCTTCCTTTTCTTTTTACGGTTTTATGCTCATTTTATCTCTGTAAAGCACATCGAGTGCCCTCTTGTGTGTTAATGTTGCTTATAATTAAACTTGCCTTGCCTTGCCAAACACACTTTTACAATTAAGACCCCCAAAAGTACAGTCTTTCCTCTGGGGGTTAAGTTTAAAGCATGAGCTTTGGGGGAGTTTGTTTAACACTGTTACAACTAAGACTCACAGAGGTACAGCCTCCCCATGGGAGGTGGTTAGGGGTAGTTTAACGGTGTTACAAACAGGACCCCCAAGAGTACAGATACGCCATGGGGGGTTAGTTTAACACACCGTTACATCTTTCAAAATTTCTCTAAAGTGGAACTGAATTCTGTACACTAAAAATATTGTGTTCAGTGGTTAACATGGTATGAAATGAATAGTTATCGTATATCGTATTAATATTATTAATTATTGTTATGTATGATTTTTTTGAGATGATGGCATGTGCAGAACAGAGAGAAGACTGGGGAGATGAAGATACAAGTCCAAATCAAGGATGTTTCAGTGTCCTCATCAGTGCTTTGGGGGAAAAGCGGGCTTCTGGTGGGACCACTCCTGCTTAGAGTATTCAAAAAAATAAAAAATAAAAAAATGGGGTTGCTGAGACGACTGACAAGCTCAGTGGCTGAACTGGGTTTCCCATAAGTTAGAGTGCTCCCCAACGGCAACCGGCAGTCTACAAACAGGACCCCCTCCTACCTCAGACAGGACAAATAAAATACAAGATGAGTTTAAAACCAGGGCCTTTCAATAACGGCCGATGGAAACATAATCAAGCGCAGTGACGCTTTCCTAAGATTGAGTTAGATAGAGAGAGAAAGAGAAAGAGGGAGAGAGAGAGAGAGAGAGAAAGATAGGGAGAGAGGGGGGGGGGATGGAAGGATAAAAAGAAAAAGGGGAAAAACTGACTCATTGAACACGAGGTCTGGAGCAAAGTACAGCATCCGGGCGTTTACGTTTTTGTACGACCTCCAACCGAGAGCGAAAACCATCACACCCATCCACGCGTGCTGAATCATTGTCATCTGATCGTCCACATGAAGATTACGGAAACCTGAGAGAGAGAGAGAGAGAGAGAGAGAGAGAAGATCTCATGACCTCATTAATAGCTTGAAAATGACACACATTTCTATTACAAAAAATTAAATACGAAATACTTAAAATATAAATGTTGATGGTTGAAATCTGGGCCAGCATATAAGAGACCCATAGCGGAGTAAACTGACCCAACAAGGCTGGGTCAAAACTCTTAACATAACAAGTGGGTACCTCAGCCCTGTACTGTCTTTTTAGGTGTTTTTCGCTGAAATTTTAGTTTTTTATACCTTATAAACATTGCATTTCTTTTTATTTTTATGTTTATTATTATCATTTTTATTATCATTAATTTTGTTTTTTACTTCTTAATTAATTTATTGTTTTTTTTTTATACATTATCCTTGGTAACACTTTTCTTTAGTGCAGCATTTCAAAGGCTCCATGACACCTAAATAAGTCTTTAAAACTGACTAAATGATCCATAATAAAATCTGATGCTATTCATAAGACTTGTCATGTAAATAAACCTTTCTTGACAGCTGACATAAACCTGTATTGCATTTCTTGTCCCACATGTGTCTCTTGTGATAAAGGCTGCTTAAGCGGCAGTGGACGCCTGTTTAAACATCTGTGTACGTTTATATCAGCTGTCATTAAACGTTTATATAGATGTCAAATACAGAAGCGTTGACAAACTGTTCATTTGAAATCAGGTTTTTATTCAGATTTCAGCCTCTTCTTGGATATTCGGGCGTGTTTGGTCCCAGCCTGTAAACAGAAGACACAAACACTCAATAAAACAAACACACAAAACATATGACAAGCATTTGGCATAAAAAATACAATGATAACTAAAATAACCAAGTATACATTATCCTTACAAACATAGTTCACTTAATAAATACAAGGGAACCAGATCCATTGGCAGCCATACATGCCCACGCCATGACACTACCACCACCATGCTTCACTGATGAGGTGGTATGTTTTGGATCATGAGCAGTTCCTTTCCTTCCTTCTCCTCTCTACCCATCACTCTGGTACAAGTTGATCTTTGTCCCATTCATAGGATGTTGTTCCAGAACTGTAAAGACTTTTTTAGATGTTGTTTGGCAAACTTTAATCTGGCCTTCCTATTTTTGAAGCTCACCAATGGTTTACATCTTGTGGTGAACCCTCTGTATTCACTCTGGTGAAGTCTTCTCTTGATTGTTGATTTTGACACACATACACCTCCTGGAGAGTGTTCTTGATCTGGCCAACTGTTGTGAAGGGGTTTTTCTTCACCAGGGAAATAATTCTTTGGTCATCCACCGCAGTTGTTTTCTGTGGTCCTCTGGGTCTTTTGGTGTTGCTGACCTTTTTAAGAATGGTCCAAACAGTTGATTTGGCCACACCTAATGTTTTTAATATCTCTAATTGGTTTGTTTTTATTTTTCAGCCTAATGATGACTTGCTTCACTGATAGCGACAGCTCTTTGGATTTCATATTGAGAGTTGACAGCAACAGATTCCAAATGCAAATAGTACACTTGAAATGACCTCTAGACCTTTTATCTGATCCTTGTAAATAAGATAATGAGGGAATAACACACACCTGGCCATGGAACAGCTGAGAAGCCAATTGTCCCATTACTTTTGGTGCCTTAAAAAGTGGCAGACACATATATGAACTATTGTTATTCCTACACCATTCACCTGATTTGTATGTAAGTACGCTCAAATTAAAGCTGCAATTCTGCAGTTAAAGCACATTTTGTTCGTTTCATTTCAAATCCATTGTGGTGGTGTATAGTGCCAAAATTAGAACCAAAAGATTAGAATTGTGTCGATGTCCCAATATTTATGGACCTGACTGTATACATATATACATACATACATATATATATATATACACACATATATATATATATATATATATATATATATATATATATAATTTTTTTTTTGTTTGTTTCAACACATTT
>JBBJLS010070911.1:0-11508 GCA_037577275.1 Bryconaethiops microstoma | reverse complement strand
TGTGTGTGTGTGTGTGTGTGTGTGTGTGTGTGTGTGTGTGTGTGTGTGTGTGTGTGTGTGTGTGTGTGCGCGCACACGCAAGTGCAGAGAAGAAGGCAATCGGAAAGTCACAATAGAATGACTAAAGGGAAATGTGTAGTAAAGGGGTGAAATGTGGTTACAGCAGTGTGTAACTGCATAATTTGACGAGTAGCAGTAGGGGTTTTTTTGGGGGTCGCCGATTGCCAGGGCCAATGTGTGATCTGGTGTGTTTAGCGTGTGCTGTGATTACAGTTAATATCTGGCAGAGCAGCCGCAGCACATTCAGCCTGTACTCAAATCTGTGCCGTCTGTGTGTGTGTGTGTGGCTGTCGTACTCCCTCACCCTCTGCCAACATCTCACTTTATGCCTGTCTGTCTCTAAGCCTCTCGTTCTCTCTCACTCCTTTTATACCTCCAACTGAACTGTTACAGCTCGTCCTGTCATTTCACTTCTCTCCCAACACATATTCTACACTTGTGCACTCTTGTCATTTTCTCCATTTCCCTCTGATGCTTAGGTTGCAGCTTCACCAATGCTGCGCAAGTGCCTGTGAAAGCTCGCTCTCTCTCTCTCTCTCGCACATTTACTCACACACACACGCGCACGCACACACAAATGCGCACACACATACAAAGTATATTCACACATGGCTGCAGGACTCGAGCTGACACTTTCCCTACCTCTCACTTTCTCACACTCTGTGGTCGTCATCCCGTGAAGAGCTGAAGCCTAGAGGTTGCAACATACACACACACACACACACACACACACACACACACACACACACACACACACACACACACACACACACACACACACAGTTTCATCTAACTGTATGTGAGGACATTTTTACTGACTAGTGTAATATTGTAAATGAGCAATATTACACCTACACTTAAGTCTAACCCTGAGTAATCAAAAGACAATCTTTTAGTTTTGACAAAAATGTTTTTGAGGTAAATACTTTTTTTCTTGTCAGGCCCAGCAAAATGTTCTCACATTTACAGTTTCTGCAGGATTCTTATCATTATGAGCCGGTGATGAACACACACACACACACATATATATATGTACACACACACACTATATGGACAAAAGTATTGGGACACACTTCAGGGTTTGGGCTGGGCGTCTTACTACCAGTGAAGGGCGATCTTACCACTTCAGTAAACCAAGACATTTTGAACATTACCATGCATGCAACTTTGTGGACAGTTTGAGGATGAACCTTTTCTATTCCAGCATGACTGTGCTCCAGTTCACAAAGCAAGATACATAATATTTGGCTGGATGTGTTAGATGTGGAAGAACTTGACTGGCCCGACACCTTGACTTGACCTCATCCAACACATTTGGGATGAACTGGAACAGAGTGTGTGAGCCAGGCCTTCTCATCTAGCATCCAGTGCTTGACCTCATAAATGGGCACAAAAAATGCTCCAAAATCCTGTGGAAAGCCTTCCAACAAAAGTGGAAACTTATAGCTGAAAAAGGGTGACCAACTCCATATTAAAGTCTATGTATGTGAACGCACTGTCATTAAAGTCCTTGTTGGTGTAATGGCCAGATGTCCCAATACTTTTGTCCATGTAGTGTATATATATTTGTTACAATAAACATGCATGCACATAGCAAAACTAGGAATAGGCTTTAAGAAAGAGAGAAATCCCATGGTAGTCAGTATTCAGATGTTCATAATGGCCTTCATTAACTAGATGTGTTAAATTTGGGGAGAAACTAAACTTTATCGGGCGATAGATGGTAGATTACCAGCACCAGGTTCGGGTACCTCTGTTAAAGAATTTTGTTCCCCATTTACACTGATGTAAAATGTTCTCTTTGTTCCTTCTAGTTCAACTGACCTATCCATGATACTCCAACAAATGTGTTGTTTCTTAGCTACTGTTCAGAGATACAGTAATTATTATAAAAGGCATTGTTATTTTTAAATGATCTTTATTTTGTATGCATGTGAAAGGTCACACTGTTAGGGTGGATTGGATTTTATTTTTGTCCTGTAATTGAGATAAAATTCAGTCTATTACCTACAACACAGTCTAGAGTAGCAGCGTAGCATTTGAAACGAAATGCTAGAGACTAATCCTAAACAAAGTGAGCTACAATTTCTCATTAAGTTGAATTTGCTTAAGGTTTGAAGAGTGGGGATGAGGACAGAAAAGTACAGAACTTTACTAAGACACACATGTAATTGAGTTGTGACTCCAGTAACCTACAGTGAGTAGTCAATGCTCTTACTCTGTGATAAGTAGCAGGTCTTTGTTTTTTTGCTGTACAGATCAGGTACAGATCTGCTGTTTTTACAGTATTTGCTCATTTTAAGTAACGATTAATAAAAACATATTGGATTTTTTTTCATTTTAACTCACTCTGACTTTTTCTTTGTGTACAATTACATACAATTTCCCCCCAAGATTAAGACCAAAACAGAAAGAACACAATAATATCTATATATACCTCCAGTGCGGGGTGGAGGTATTATATTGAGAGTAATAGCAAAATCATGTTGTGTTTAAGGCTGTACTGAGAAATATACCCAGTACTACTCAATGAATTAGGTTTAATTTTTTTTTTCCTCTTTTCCAAATTTTAAAAGCAGGCAGAGCTGCTACAAGTAGCATTAAACCTTTTAAAGGGAAAGTGAATGAATAATGTTTTAGTCAAACTAACATAACCAGCAATTTTGTATTCTTCATTTATTCATGCAATGAAATGTGTGTCTGATAAATAAACTGATTTGTTCTCTCGGCTTATCAGTGTTGGAAACTGTTGGGCATTGAATATCTTTTGTACAATGGAGTTTAAAAAATAGTTGAATGTTTTATAACTTATTGTAGGAGTCACAAACCTTACTAGGTAATGCACTTCTATCATTCACCACCAACAGTATATAGATTTTAGACTGTTTTAGACTAAAGCAACCAAAATGTTTTTGACAAAGTGTGACCTCTCTACAATAAAATCATGTAGAGGCTAAAAATGATGTTTTGGATGCTACAGTAGTGAAGATACCTGTTTCACAGAACAATAGCCTGGCAGGCTGGAGGGCATTCAAGACCACTGATAAAAGCAAAACTGCACTGCCGACAGCTGCCATCTGCTACACATATACACGCAGAAAAATTGATTTATCTTTGATATAAACCACAGACGCAGGTGGTTTTATATTGGAAATATATTGCCATTAAAGAAGAAAAACGCTTGCACTGACCTGTAGTCACATGATTTGTCACATACAGTCTTATGCAAAAGTTTGACCACCCCTTGATAAATAGGGGTGATTTTGATTTTCAGCAAACATTGATGCATAGTTACTTTTTATGCCATAAATTGAAAAAGGAAAAAAAAAATTTATTTATGGCACTGTGCAGAAGTTTGGGCACCCTAAGAGTTCCAAAGTCTCAGATTCTTTTTACAAGGTGTCAGACCTTAATCAGCTCGTTAGATCTGATGTGTGGCAACAGCTGTCATTAGTAAATGTCAGCTGGTGCCAATTTCAAAGCTTTACAAATACTCTGACTCTTCAAACCTTGTGCACACCCTTGTGGACACTCAACAACCATGGGTTCCTCTAAGCGGCTCTGTAAGACTCTGAAAATGAAAGTTATTGATGCCCACAATGCAGGAGAAGGCTACAAGAAGCTAGCAAAGTGTTATCAGCTTGCAGTTTCCACAATGAGAAATGTAATTGAGAGATGGCAGTTCAGGGGAACTATGGAGGTCAAGATGAGATCTGGAAGACCAAGAAAACTCTCGGAGAGAACTGCTCATATGCTGGTCAGAAAGACAAATCAAAGCCCTCATTTGACTGCAAGAAAACCTGCAAAAATGTTTAGCAGACTCAGGAGTGGTGGTGCACCGTTCCACTATGCAGCAATGCTTGCACAGACAAGACCTTCATGGAAGAGTCAGCAGAAGAAAACCTTACCTGCGTCCCCATCATAAAATCCAATGTCTGAAGTATGCAACAGAACATCTACAGAAGCCTGATGCGTTTTGGAAACAAGTGCTGTGGACTGATGAAGTTAAAAAAGGAACTCTTTGGCCACAATCAGCAAAGGCATGCTTGGAGAAAAAAGGAGCAGCATTTCATGAAAAGAACACCATGCCAACTATTGAGCATGGGGTGGATGTATCATGCTTTGGAGTTGCGTTGCAGCCAGTGGAAGAATGGATTCCACTAAATGACAGCAAATTCTGGAAGCAAACATCACACCGTCTGTAAAAAAGCTGAAGTTGAAAAGAGGATGGCTTCAACGACAGGAAAGTGATCCTAAACATACCTCGAAATCCACCATGGACTACCTCAAGAGACGCAAGCTGAAGGCTTTGGAATGGTCATCACAGTCCCCTGAGTTAAACATCATTGAAAATTTGTGGGTAGATCTTAAGAGCTGCGCATGCAAGACGACAAAAGAATATTACAGAACTAGAAGCCTTTTGCAAGGAAGAATGGGGAAAAAAATCTCAAGTACAAGAATTGAAAGACTTTCAGCTGGCTATAAAAAGCGTTTGCAAGCTGTGATCTCTGCCAGAGGAGGTGTTACTAAGTACTGATTATGCAGGGCGCCCATGCATTTGCAGAGTGCCACAATGTTTTTATTTTTTAATCTTCAATTTATGACATAAGTAACTATGCATCAATGTTTGGTGAAAAATATTGTGCATTTATTTTTTATTTTTTTTCCATTTCCTAGAGAGACTGTTTTTGCATCTTTTCAATTAAAAATGACACGTATGTAACTTATCCAGGGGTGGCCAAACTTTTGCATAAGGCTGTACTTTACAGGGAATAAAATGACATTTCCTGTACATTTTAATGCACAATTTCTCAGTTTAACATACTGTCAAATATATGTAAAACCTTTTTACAGGGTGCATTTGTTTATGTAAATGTTCATTAAAATGTAAGAATGTGCACTTATTTTCAACTAAAGTTAACATGCAATTTAATTGATCCAAACATCCCATACAACTTTATGGCTTAGCCAGACACTTGACATGAACCCTGTTTTGCTTACAAATGATGATTTGTGGTACATCACAAAATAACAACTGGAAAGCATATCCTAATCTAAAATGTATTGGTTTTTTTTTTTTTTATCTTACTAAATGTCATGTTAATTTGTCCTATTATTATTTTGAGGTTCTAAAAAGGCTGTGATTACTATATGGTTCTCCTGATGTTGAGGGAACTTCTGCACTTCAACCTTGTTCAGTTCTGTTGTGCTGCAGTACAGAGGAAAACCAAGAAAATCACCTCACTGTCCACTCACATATGTATTACATTGCATTGACTCTGGTTGATAATGTGGGTAAGCCAAATCCAGAGTGAGGACAATGAGAATTTGTATTGTTACTTGACATTCAAGCATTTAAATGTTTTTAACTCTCTTTGTTTTTGACGACGTATTGATGAGGCTAGTGACAGTACATCAGTATCACAGTGACTATTGTGTGCATTGTGGATGCTGGTGATACCTTCTGGTGTTTAACCAGCACATTTAATTAAAGCATGGCTTCTGCGTTGGCAAGATGACTTATTTATAAACTGCAGGAAGCAGCATGGGCAGAAGTGCACAGCAAGGAAAGCCCCAGCAAAGCACTGCCATTTTCCACTTTAAATAATACAGTGGCTATAGTAGACACTAGTAATCCTGGGGTAGCTGGTGGCCTAGTGGTTAAGGAGTTGCCCCTGCAATAAGCAGGCTGTGGGTTTGAATCTCAGGAATGCTAGTGGCACCACTGAGGTACCCTTAAGCATAGTGCTGTCCCCACACACTGCTGTGTTCCTAACTGCTTCACTTGGTGAATGAGTTAAATGCAGAGAAAGAATTTCACGTGTGACTATAATTTTAATTTGAGGTGTGATTATTGTGCTACAGATATTTGGGGTAACCTAGTTAGGTCACCTTCTTTACATCAACTTGTGAACACATTCACACACATGCTTTGCAAGAAGGGCTTACAGAAATGTCAGCCATACATGTTGCATGATGTTTTCAGACACTGCTAGGTTGATTTATCTTTCTGTTTACTTTAATATATACAAGTCAGTTTTAAAACAAAATGACCTTTTTTTGGCATTAAAAATATTCATTAAATGGAAAGAAATGCAAACGCAGCATGTTATCATTTATTAAATGAAAGCAGCCCAATCTCCCGTTATCAAAAACTGGCTCATGTATTTTGTAAAAAAAAGACATGATTGACACAATGCCGCATGTCAAGCAGAATCTTCTGGGAAACTCATAAGACATGCATGAGAACATTTCAGTCCTTGCTTTACTGAAACACAGGCATGTCCGAACTGCAGATTTAATTTTCTCCCCATCTGCGTTTTTGGGAGAGTGTAATTGGCGGCCAATTTGCATTTGTTTCTTTCGTGCAATTACAGCCATAACTCTTCACAGAGTCATGGTGTCATTATCACCCCCTCCTAAAAAAATAGAATGAATGGAATTAATTTTATACTTATTAGACTTAAAGAAAATAGCTGGCGTTCTAAATGGAACGGGCACATGATATGTCAACTTAAAAACACTGCAGCCTAAATAGTGTTCTTGTGTGATGACACCCTAATTTCTTGTGTACAGCTATTTTTTCATGTTTTTTCAAACTAAATCTTAAGTTGCTTGGTTTGCAGGAATGTCCTATTTGTCCACTGATGTGCGCCGGAACGTAGTTGGCAAGCGTCAAATCTCCATGTGTGCTTGTGTGTGTGTGCCAGAACTGATCTCATGTTCATTACTCACAATCTCAAAGGAGGTGGCAGAGATGATGTGAGAGGTGCTGAAGAATTCCTTATCTCTCCGTAAATCCTGCTGCTTGGAGAAAAGGGAGGGAAAGAAAGATGGAGCTCATGAATATAGGGATGAGAACTATATGTGAGGGAGAAAGGGAAAGAAGTGAAGAAAAAGAGGTGACCAAGAAACAAGTTTGAGGGAGCAAGAGATGTGAGCAATTAGACACAAGAGTTCTTAAAATTGCTGAAAAATTCTTATAGGTCCCATGACATGAAAATTTCACTTTATGAGATTTTTTAACATTAATACGAGTTCCCCTAGCCTCTCTATGGTCATGCAGTGGCTAGCAATGGAGATTGGTGTAACGAGCCCCTTGTTCGCCCTGGTCCGCCATTGAGAGAACGACAGCTCAGATGGCACGATCTGGAATTTTCCCCTTATGTCGTCATACTGGAAAAGGTTTCCTCCCCTTTCTCATGCTTTGCCCGCCCAGAGAATTTTGCCCCCCTCCCCTAAAAAATTAGCTCCACCAACTGTCAATGCGATCGTATGAGAGACCACTTTTTCCTGTAGAGACATCATGGCTTGCAAATGAGTGAAGCACTGCAGTTGCTCAGTGCTTAGATGTACAAATGAGCACAAATGTATTTTTTTAGTTTCTTCATGCGAGCCTCTTAAGAACCAGTGGGTTAATTTGATTTTCTCTGGAAATGTACTGACACAACTTCCTAAAGTTTTGTACAGGTGAAATTAGAATATCGTGCAAAAGTTAATTTATTTCAGTAATTCAACTTAAAAGGTGAACTAATATATGATATAGACTCATTACATGCAAAGTGAGATATTTCAAGCCTTTATTTGTTATAATTTTGATTATTATGGCTTACAGTTTATGAAAACCCCAAATTAAAAATCTCAGAAAATTAGAATATTGTGAAAAAGTTCAATATTGTAGGCTCAAAGTGTCACACTCTAATCAGCTAATTAATCCAAAATACCTGCAAGGGGTTCCTGAGCCTTTAAATGGTCTCTCAATCTGGTTCAGTAGAATTCACAATCGTGGGGAAGACTGCTGACAGTTGTGCAGAAAACCATCATTGACACCCTTCACAATGAGGGAAAGCCTCAAAGGGTAATTGCAAAAGAAGTTGGATGTTCTCAAAGGGAAAAGTGTGGAAGGCAAAGGTGCACAAGCAGCAGGGATGACTGCAGCCTGGAGGGGACTGTCAGGAAAAGGCCATTCAAAAGTGTGGGGGACCTTCACAAGGAGTGGACTGAAGCTGGAGTTAGTGCATCTACACACAGACGGATCCTGGACATGGACTTCAAATATCGTATTCCTCTTGTCAAACCGCTCCTGGGCTAAAGAAAAAAAGAACTCGTCTGTTGCTCAGTGGTCCAAAGTCCTCTTTTCTGATGAGAGCAAATTTTGCATCTCATTTGGAAGCCAAGGTCCCAGAATCTGGAGGAAGAATGGAGAGGCACACAATCCAAGATGCTTGAAGTCCAGTGTGAAGTTTCTACAGTCTGTGTTGATTTGGGGAGCCATGTCATCTGCTGGTGTTGGTCCACTGTGCTTTATTAAGTCCAGAGTCAATGCAGCCATCTACCAGGACATTTTAGAGCACTTTATGCTTCTTTCCGCAGACAAGCTTTATGGAGATGCTGTCTTCATTTTCCAGCAGGACTTGGCACCTGCCCACACTGCCAAAAGTACCAAAACCTGGTTCAATGACCACGGGATTGCTGTGCTTGATTGGCCAGCAAACTCGCCTGACCTGAACCCCATAGAGAATCTATGGTGCATTGCCAAGAGGATGACCGAACAATGCAAAAGAGCTGAAGGCCGCTATTGAAGCATCCTGGTCTTCCATAACACTTCAGCAGTGCCACAGGCTGATAGTATCCATGCCATGCTGCATTGAGGCAGTAATTCATGCAAAAGGGGCCCAAACCAAGTACTTAGTACATGTGCATGATTATACTTTTCAGAGGTCCGACATTTCTCTATTTAAAATCCATTTTTTTAAATTGATTTCATGTAATATTCTAATTTTCTGATATTTTGAATTTGAAGCCACAATCATCAAAATTATAACAAATAAAGGCTTGAAATATCTCACTTCACAGGTAATGAGTCTATCATATATTAGTTTCACCTTTTAAGTTGAATTACTGAAATAAATTAACTTTTGCACGATATTCTAATTTTTCGAGTTTCACCTGTACATATTATATATATATACATGTGCGTGTGTGTGTGTGTGTGTGTGAGTGTGTGTGTGTACGTATTATATATCCACCTTCTGCCGTAACAATGCAAATTTCCCACTTGTGGGACTAATAAAGATTTATCTTATCTTATATTTAATCGAAATAGAAAAAAACAGGTGAAACGTGCAGAACTAAATACCCCCACCTAGTGGTTCAAAATGAACATTGCACAGTTCACAGCAACGTGCACCAGCAGTGCAGTGAGGGTAAGTTTATGTCTAAAGTTTAGTTCTGCTTAATAATTTGAGTCATCCACAGACTGCATAACATTTAAAAGAACTTTTTGGCGAAATTATTTTGAAACTAGATTAGATTACAAGCACTGCCATGTCAGCTTGGTCATATTTTTGAAAATACATATAATTTAGGACAATTCTTTCGCTTCTTACGTCAAATTAACAATAAAATAATCTCAGAAATGTTTTATCATCAGTCCATTATATATTTTTTACTTCCCAGCATTCTAGCAGGCTCAGTTATTTGCCCTTGTCCCCCCACGCAGATAATTAACATGTAAATATAGTTTAAAAAATGATCTACGCAGACCAGTTGTCAGTACTTACTCTTGCTTCTTTTTTGTCTGTCTGTCTTTCTGTATAGGGAGCAACAAACAACTAGAAAGGTACGACCACCTCTGTACAGAACAAACTTAAGTATGACAAATCTGAGCACATTTTAATTCTCAACTATTGCTTGCGGTTTTCTTTTTTTTTTTTAATTCACTATTTTTATTTTTCACAACCAAAACCACATGATGGAAAACAATACCATATCAGAACCCCCTGATATGGTATTTGGATTTTTTGACGCACTGAAAACATTTTCCCATATCCTTTCCCCGTCTAACAAGTCTGTCGCCAAGTCTCTTTCCCATTTAGTTTGTATTTGAAGGTTAGAGTAACTTGCTTCTGAAAGCCATTGATATGAAAATGTGACAAATCCTCTAAGAGGAGAAATCAGTCACTTTTTCATAACTGGATGGACTCACACATTGGACTCCCGTGGTACTCCATAGGCACGTAATGCTGACCGCAATTGAAGATAGACAAAAAATGAGGATTTGGGAATATCAAAAAGTTGACAAAGTTCTTCAAAACTCGTCAGTCCATTCATGCCATATATGTCTCCCAGTGTATGAATACGCCTAGATGCCCATGATTGAGATCGAAAGGGCCTTTTTCCAGAAGTCAGACCATAATTATTCCAGAGAGGTGTGCGAGTGTGAGCTCTCATGTCAAGTTTAGTCTGTTTTCCTACTATTCTGAAAACTTTCATTGTGTAATTTATTAAAGGACCAAACTCAACAATATATTTCTTTTTCAGGCAAAGTGGAGAATAACACATCTTGAAGCCCTAAGGGACGAATGAGGACTTCCTCCATCTCTCCAAGAGGTTGATGATGAGGAATCTAGCCATGTTTTCAAGGGCCGCAACTGAAAAGCTTGATGGTACGGTTTGACATTCGGTAGTGAGAGTCCCCCATGAGATTGTTTGCAGTTTTCTATTGGCAAAAAAAAACTGGGGTGAAGGAGTTTTGTCAGCACACTACAAAATGAACGACTGTCTCACACACCATTCATGTAACATCAATCAGGCACCGGAAGTGACTCGTGTCTCCGGGTATATAAACAGGAAGTAGGCATTTCTTTGCACTCAGACATTGGGTCTCATGCCGACTCGCGTCCAGCCCTCATCTCCCAGTACCGTGAGTACTCTGCTTCCTCGGAACCCTTTGTATACCCTTTTGTGTGCATGTGAGAACGTTGGTTCCTGGTGGGAATCTCTACTCCTTGCTTGGAGCGTTCTCAGACTAAATCACGTGGTTTACCGGCTCTTTTGTGTGTGTCCACAACTGGGCCCTTCCAACACGCTACAACTGGGCAAACGGTTCATTTGTCTTTTCCGTGACAATGACGAAGGCTATTGAAAATTGTGTTTTTATTTTGTTAGGTAGAGTACAAAATAGATATAAACCAAACAAATGTTATAAAATGTTCATCATCAAAAACGCAAAAAATATGACATATCCATCACTGGGCATCATTTCAGTCAGTAAATAAAAAAATAACAGCTTGCATTTCTTGTAGCCAGCTTTCCCTTGACGTGTCAGACCCACATCAACATAATTAGGAAGTGATGGTGGAATAGACCAATTCACGCTTTGATTTACAATGAGTGAATCTAATTTAAGGAATGAGTGGGTCAGTGGGTCAGTGGGTCTCTGTCAGACAGAAAACAACTCTGTGCAGGAACTCTTTCCTGAAGGAGACACTATAAAACCCTTATTACAAACTCAAATACAGCTCCAGAATAAAATAAAGAGACTACAGCAATGTATGTTTAAATCAGCATCTCTATGAGCGAGAACCAATCCATGCCAGTCTGTTAAATTCCTACACAAGCACCTCATTCTGCTTTATGAGGGACTGATTAGTGATCACCTGAATC